>LPNX010550090.1:1626792-1676470 GCA_001517045.1 Pseudotsuga menziesii
CCAATATTCGATTGGAAAACCCAGAAACGGCATTGGATTTTTAAACCCCACAAGAGGAACTTAACTAAAACTTTTCCCCATAACCAACGCATCGGCGTTGTTCGATAAATACCGAGGCATGTGGGAAAATTCCAAGTGTGGGCGCCAGGCTACCTAATCTGGGCACTGGTAGTTAAGTTATTGAACACTTACCTTTGACCCCAGATAGGTCCGTCATGTCTTCGAACGGAGCCACTGAAGGTATTACCGGTTAGGACATCTAGCCACCATAAGTGAAGATCACAAAATAAAAACTCTTAAAACTTACCAAGAGCACTTGCAAAACCTAACATTCACTGGCATCTTTTTGGGATTCACATGTTTACACTCAAAGCATATTTGATAAGTTGACTCCATAGGCACTGGTCCCATCTTTTAGCATTGTTGATAATCTGGGCCATTTGTCCATCGAATGTTTGATTATAAATCATATATGTGAATGCTTTATTTTATTTGTGAAGCTCTCAAATATTTGTCTATATTTCAATTCCGATGATAGCAACGTGGATTGCTTTGTCTTGTGTTAAATTCATCACATTAATCATCTTAAATCACAATAACTCCTAAACAACACACATCCGCATCTGAAACATCTAAAAATTAACTTAATCATTGACCCATAGAAAACTATTTGTTAGGGACCACCCCCCTTGGCTTCGTTAGGAGTTAGCCTAAATGGAGGAGCTAGGAGTAGGTGACAGTACCTGGCTCTGTGCTTGCCACCAAGGTCACACCTCTCCCACTTTCTCAAGTGAGGAGACAGCTTTCGAAAGATTTATGCTGCTGGTGTGCAATCGGTGGACAACAGATTGGCTGAGTTTGGTTGTATTCTTGGTTATGTTTGAGCCTATTAGTGTTCCTTATTCCTTGTGGGAATCATTCCCAGCTCAGGGGTGGTAGTGCTGCTGAGATATTGATGAGCACACTGGCCTGTGGTTGGGTGGAACATTGCAGGGATGTAGCTGGTTGTAGAAAAACTTCTTTCAAAGATAAGTATCCATGTGTTAATCTCTGCAAATTGTATTTTCTTCATGAAATATGATGAACCTATTTAATGTGTTGAATTGATGAATTGATTCCACTGTATAATTGAAATTATATGCATCTATGTATGTTTCGGTCAATTCATTTTTAAACTAATTTATGGTGCTTAGATGGTTGGATTGGTGATGGCCTAAATCATCAATCTATCCAATACTTTTGTTAGAAGCTTGAATTTTCACAGAAATGTCCTTCCGAAACATTCCTTTCCGTAGCTTGCAGGATGCGGGATGTGGAAACGCCCATCCGTGGATTCCCTTCCCCATAGATGTCCTTCTACAACTCACCTTTCCACATGCGGGAATGCGGGATGCGGGATGCAGGAATGTGGGATACGAGAATGTGGGAATGCGGGATGTGGCTTCACAATATCTAATTCTACAATGGTATATTCGCATGCAGGATGCAAGATGCGGAATGTGGAATGTGGGATGCAGTATGAGGGACCGCAATTTTCATATTTCCCTGATTCTGTAGATTCAAGTTTTCTACACAGTTTATTCTTGCAGGATTGATTCTTTGTCATCGATATATTTCCAGATGTGGAACGGATTGTGACCATTTATTTCCATTGCAATTTTCTCCTCCATTCGATCTCCTCTGATATTTTTCTTCATAGGTCATCGGATTTAGCACTAAGAGAAGCAATTTCTCTACCATTGGGAAGCTGAGGAATTTTTACATAAAGATGAATAGATGGAAATTCGAGCATATGGATGTGCATTCATCAAATGTGTGCGGATATGGTCATGTTTCTCCTATTGAAGGAGGGAGGGGACGTGACACACAAAATCAAAACTAGGCATACCTTTCACCATTTGCCACAAACTAGGGAGTGCTCTAAAGTGGAGGTTTCCAAGAATACAATGCCAAAAATCACATGGGTTGATAGTATGATGTACCATGGATGAATATAATTTCCTAGGACCTTGTAAGGTCCTCCCTCTCGAATTCTAATGACAGTGTCAGTATCAATGTTCTAGTTCTTTTTCCATAAGTATGCTTGATTCTCCATAATGATGAATCAGAAGCCCTTATAATCAAGAACTAAAAGAGAGATTAAGTTATTATTTAATATAGGGGCATAAATGATGTCCTCCACATGTATTGTGTCTCCCAAACATAGTAGGAACGATTTGGATCCAACTCCTTGGATTGAATTTGTGGAATTGTATCCCAATTCTACCATGCATGCAAATTGTTTCTCTTTTATGTTAAAGATTGTGCCCTTGAACACTAACATGTTCTTGGAAGAAACACTGTCAATCAACCTTGTATCTTCTCCCATGATGAGATATATGGACAAAGCAGAGACAAGGTAATACTCCATTGTTGTCTCTTTCTCCTTGGGTGCATCTTTCTTTGATGCTTCTTCTACAGTAGTCGAAGCATGAGATCTTCCTTCTCTTATTTTCCTTGTATGGAAATTCCATGCAAAGTGGCCCAACTTTTGAAAATAATTGGATAGAATATTTGATTTTTCAAAAATTTTATTAGCATATTTCTTCCTGGCACGAAAGACCTTCTTGGGAGCGGATGGCTTCCTCACTTTCTTGGTTATTTCCATGAGGGAAATATTCTCCTCCTTAGTGCATGGTTTCTTGCTTTGGATGTGCCCCTCTTTTTAGATGCAATCATGCCAAATTATTTCAAAGTTAGGTTGTTATTCTCTTCCATTTACTATGTCCAAGAAGGTATCCCATGAGGAGGGGATTCCATCGAAGGCAGTTTGAAGAAGGTAATCCTCATCCGTATCCACACTAATGCTTTCTAGTTGATCCTTCACCTATGAAATATTTTAGAATAAGGAAGCTACGATCTCATCTCTTTCCATATTCATGTTGCACAACCTGTTCTTTAAGGTCCCTCTTTTGAGTAGGAGCCTTCTTCTCATACAATTTTGTGAGTGTGTCCAAATACTCCTTTGTCGTCTTCAATGGTGTGATAACTAACATGAGGTTATCCTTCACGAAGTCATATATGATCCTCTTTTTCTTTGCTTTATTCTTCTTGTAATTTATTATTCTTACATTGGTAGTGGGATCTTCAATCACAATGGTCACAAAATAATTAATATCATGCTCTTCAAGTATGTTAATCACCCTCTCCTTCCATGTGTTGAACTTTGTCATTCCTTCAAGTCAATCTCTAGTCAGACAAAGATTGATTCCATTACTTCAAGCTCTTGCTCAATACTTCAATTTCTACAGAGGTTTAGAATGTTTGCACAAAACTAAGCTCGTGCATGCCCTTGCTCTGATACCATTTCAATGTTTGAGCAACAATTGAAGATTATTTAACTTTAAAACTTTTCCTCAATAATCAATCATAGCATATGTTAATATCATAAACAATTTAATCGCATAAGACACAAGATGTACCCTGGGAAAACCCTCCCAATACAAAGTCTCCAAAGCCCAATAATCATTTTAGTATGGTAGATAATTGTAGAGAACCATTTCCAATACATGAACATATTTCTTGATATGAGGTTGTTACACACAATTCTCGTCATGACCATATCATGAGAGTCAAAATAGAATAAATTGCCTCAAATGCCCAAAATGTGAAGTCGGACCTTGACCATGATTCATATTTTCATACTTGAGTACACCACTACCTTTTATTTTTATGCAATAAATGTTACCCCTTTCAGTAACACCATTTATCATTTGACAATGAGTGGTTGTTGGAGCAGGGTCCCGCAGCTACAGAAGAAGCTGCTAGTTTAGCGGATAGATAAGTTTTGGTGGAGAGAAGATAAGATAGAGCTACGACACCGTAGCACATTTCCAGCTACAGAGCAGAGCCGGAAACCACGAAGAAGAAGACGGAGAAGTCAAGGAAGATGACTGTACGTGAGCGGCTGAGAAGAGAGAGCTCACCCACTACATTGAAGGCAGCAGCGGAAGACAGGAGGGCTCAGCGACCCTCATAAAGGAAAAGGAGCAATGAGGCTGAAGCATTGAAGACGAAGGATAGAAAAGCGAAGCGGTGCACAGTACCCATGATCAGCGCCGGGAAACATGGAAGACTGCAGAGAGCTGTGGTGTAACGGAAAGCGGCTACCTCAAGTACAGATATGGCCGACTGTCACTAGTTAGGGTTTTGGGTTACTGTTGGGACAGGCCCACAGTGTTGTAATGGAGAGACCTTCAGGCTGCCTATAAAAGGATATACTTTTTATTGTAAAAGGGTTGGTTCGTTTAGTTGTTAGTTGTTTTGTAGATTATTAGACTGTTGTAAAAGACTAGCTCTAGTTTTGTTATTAGCGGTAGTAATCTTACTGTAACCAGTAGCTGGCTTATAAAGCATGCATGTAACAATCCGCAGGGATTGACAGAGAGAGAAGAGTATATTGTAGGAGAGCAATATAGAGATAGAAAGAGATCTAAGAGAGAGAGATCTCGAGTTGCATATGCGGTGCAATAGAACTGTGTTTTTCTCAAGATGGAAGTTACGTCCACAGAACTGTGTTTTCATTATAGCTCAGGGGAAGGTAAAACACAGTTCTACTGCACCGCATATGCAGCTCGAGATCTCTCTCTCTTAGATCTCTTTCTATCTCTATATTGCTCTCCTACAATATACTCTTCCCTCTTTGTCAACCCCTGCGGATTGTTACATGCATGCTCTATAAGCCAGCTACTAGTTACAGTAAGATTGCTACCGCTAATAACAGAACCAGAGCTAGGCTTTTACAATAGTCTAATAATCTACAAAACAACTAACAACTGAACGAACCAACGATTTTACAATACAAAGTATATCCTTTTATAGGCATCCCAAAGGTCTCACCATTACAACATTGTGGGCCTATCCCAACAATAACCCAAAACCCTAACTAGTGACAGTCAGCCATATCTGTACTTGAGGTAGCCGCTTTCCGTCACACCACAGCTCTCTGCAGTCTTCCATGTTTCCCGGCGCTGATCATGGGTATTGTGCACTACTTCACTTTTTTGTCCTTCATCTTCAATGCTTCAGCCTCGTTGCTCCTTTTCCTTTATGAGGGTCGTTGAGCCCTCCTGTCTTCCACTGCTGCCTTCAATGCAGTGGGTGCGCTCTCTCTTCTCGGCCGCTCATGTACATTCGTCTTCCTTGACTTCTCTGTCTTCTTCTTCGTGGTTTCCGGCTCTGCTCTGTAGCTGGAAACGTGCTACGACGTCGTAGCTCTATCTTATCTTCTCTCCGCCAAAACTTATCTATCCGCTAAACTAGCATCTTCTTCTGTAGCTGCGGGACCCTGCTCCAACAGTGGTGCCACCACCTAAAATATTTAACAAATAAGCAATTGAGCCCCAGTAATGCTCTATATTCATAGCAAAAGAGTGGTGCTCAAGTTTCAAAAGGAAAAATAGAATATTCATGAATCTTCTCGAAGATCAGCTTCGTGGAACCCTCATCCCTACTCTTGTTGACCACTTAGACTCGAGATCCCCCTTAGTAGGATCTCCCTTTCACCTTATCCACCATTTTCTCAACTATCCCTATCTTCCCAAGAGCTATAAGTACCGGTCCATCCCCCATGGCTAAGAGGAGGAACTTTATGCTGTTGCACCTAAGTTCTATCCAAATCTAGGGTGAGCATATAGAATACAAGTTGAAGCTTTGAGGACAAGAATTGGCATAAGAGGAGGCATCACAACACTAAGGAAAAATGGTTGTAATCTCTCTTATTTTATGTTAATGCAATTATGGTTCTTTTCCCATAAAATGTATTGTGTTATGATAACTCATTTTGTTATCTGATTCCTATGTCACTGATATAGAGTTGTAGATCATTTTCTGGTTCTTTTCATCTTGTATGTTGTAGTGATGTGTTTATTGCAGGTACATCTATGGAGATATAGCACCATAGAAGGCTTATACATCATATTGCATGATAGGTAAAAGACTCATTCCAGACATCTATCAATTCTAGGGAAAGTGCTTATTGTTGTTATCACTCATTTGTTCTAACTATGAAGGATTCAAACTAGGGAAACAACTCTTATCCACGGGAGGTGAGAATTTCCAGTAACAAATCTAGAAACCATACTAGTGAATACATTAAGAAATTATGATCTTTCTTGGTTTTCAGTTCTTGTCATTATTCCAAACATCAACTTTTTCAGTGATTAGATCTGCTAGTTTTGTAGTGAGATTTGGTTTCATTTTGACCATATATTCTTAGATATGAAACATATCCACTTCATATGCTTAATTTTCCTATAATTTTTTTGATTTGATGCCAGTTGTTTGACACTTAACTTCTCTTTTTGGCTTCATTTTTTTTTAAACCTACAAGAAACATCGTTCTTTCAATAACGACAAGAAGTGGTGCCACCGTGTATACCTAGTTGACAACATCCGGTTCCACCGCTCTATTTCAGTGCACAAGAGGCGGTGCCACTGCTCTGTTTCAGTGGACAAGAGGAGATGCCGAGGAGGTAATGCTCTATCAGCAACCTTCTAGAAGCGATGCCAGATAGGGTTTTATACCTCTCCAATTTCAAAACTTAAAATGCATTTTTTCCTTTCCTGAGTTTGTTTCTGGATTCCTCATTCATATTTGACTGTTAAATTTGAAATCTAGGGAAAAATCATGTTGCACTTGGAAATTCCACACTGTCCATTAGTCTTTTTGGGAAATTACTCATAAATCATTTTCCTTCTGAGAAATCTGAACTGAGATAACTTGGATGTATTTTTTCCATATCTTAAAGGGTCGACGCCTTTCCTCTTTTTACACAGAGCATCAACGGTGCTTCTCACAGTGGAGTAAAGAGCATCGTTTCCTTTTTACCTTCATAAAACCCTAGGTACATGCACCTTTCATTTCTACCAAGAGCGTCAATGGTCAAAAAATAGGAAAAAAGAAGTTTCTGAAAGCTTCCATGCAGAATCTCCCATGGAGTCCCCCTTTCCTACATTTGATGTATTGATATTATTTAGATATTATCAGTCTCCTTGATCACTAATATAAATAATCAATCTATCATGATGATCTCATCTTGTTTGTTTGTATTTTGATCTATTTTGTAGGTATTGAACCATTGGAACAATCTTTTGGAAAAAAGACAAAGATATCTAGGGTTGAGTTATATTGTGTTTCATGTTATTTAATTTGATTATTTAAGGGAAGCATATGTTGGTGTGTATTTTTGTTCTTTTCTTGTGACTTACAGTGCAGAGGAACAAACAATGTCTGCACTGATTAAGAATTCCTGATAACAAAACTGGCGACCATACTGGGGAAGATTAATATGATCAGATCTAGGGAAGATCCAGTCAGATCTGGTGCAAATCCAGTCAGATCTATAAAATTCGGTAATCATTCCATATATGAAGGTTATTCTGTCTTCCTTTAGTCATTTCAGTTAACAAGGTAAGCCATTCATCTAACTTTTCTGATTATTTCCTTTTTTCTAAGTGGTTTTTACCCCTTTTTCAGTCCAACTTAGTATTTTCTTGTTTCTCCTGCAGACCTTTGGCCTTTCATTTTACTATTCAGACGGTGCACCCCTCTTTGGATGATAGAGAACCAATATCCTTAGGGTTCCTTTCATATTATTTTCAAGTGCGTCGATAATGCCTTTTGCAGACTTGATAGAATTCCAACGGCGCTAGCGTTTAGAAGGTAGAAAGCATCCATTCAACTTACAATGCTCTGGTGAAAACCTCTTTAGTCCTCCAAGGTAGGCCTTCAAAATGTCCTGTAAATATTTTATTTTTTGCTTGAAAAATTAATTTTTCAAACTTGTTTTAGACTACTTGTTTCTCTTAAACTTTTCTTGTGTTCTACTTGTTTGCTTGCCGTTAGAGTTTACTAGTTTTTTATGAATCTGATTCTCTTTTTTTTAGCTCAGTTCCAAAGTTGTTATATTCTTCATTTTTATAAAGGAAAGTGGAAAATAGTTCAGTTTTGGCTTTTTTGAGAAAGTGTCTGAAAAGTTTTGTTTTGAAAAGAAAACCTGTAGCCTCCCTCTAGAGTTAGTTTTCCTTTAAAAAACTGGTTTGTGTGCCTCATATTTTCCTAAAAAATACAAAAATAATTGTGTTATTTTCCTCTTGGTTATGCTTAAGAAAATTTCATTTTCATTTGCATGAGTGATTTAGAAGAATAGGTCTTTTTGACATTGTAGCAAAAATTAATTTTGCATGAACATTAGAGGCTCAATTTTCTTTCTTTCATTTCAGAGACTTTTGAGTTCTTATCTCAAAAATATTTGTGTTTGTAAGGATTCTCTTTTGCATCTCTTGATTAAGATCTTGTTTTGTTTGCTGAAAGTGACATTTTCTGGTGTATTTTTGAAAGAAAAGAAAATGTCTCTTCCTTACCCTAATTAGGTCTCATTGAAGTCAAACAAGTGCTTTTGCATATAGATTTAATTTTCATTATTGGAGACAACACCTCGCAAACATTCACCTAATCATTCAGATAAAAGTAACAGCATCTTTAGGTTAAAATTGTATAGAAATTTGAGTGATAGGTTAGCGACGTGTTTGAGCGTCGTAAAATGTAACACCTGTCGTTAATTTGTCTGCAGTATAACCCGGGACTCGTGTGGTTCTTCCACGTACCATTGGTATATCGAATGGCCTTTCATGTACCCTTGAGGTATATAGAAAGGTACTTCATGTACTTGATTGTATATCAAAAGGCCCCTTGTGAAGGGTTGTGCATTAGACAACACTACTACCGATTTGAGCTCCCACATACCTTGCGTATATCAGGAGACCCCACTAGGATTCCTTATCCAACCGAGAAAAACCCTTTGGTTGTCTTGTTTGGAGAAATACACCAAAAACAACATTCGAGGAGATTATTACACACATTCCCTTGAGGTATATCATGAGTTGCACCTTCTTGACAATCCTGGTGAGAGACCAACTATTCAGAACCCTTCCTATCACTTAAAACTGCTTGCAACCTTTAGATATATGTAGGTTTTTTTGTGTAATTTTTCCTTCTTTTTTAACCTATATTAGAAGAATTATGGCCACCACCATGGCTGAGAAACTTGCAAGGTGTCAATCCCATAGGTTGCAGGGTTTACCTCCTGATTCACCTCCGATCGTGGAAGGACAAGAAGAGGTAACCATGGAACGAATAACTTCGACTGAAGCTCATATGGAAACCACTCAAACTACTAAACCTAGAGAAGAGTTCTTTGTTTATAACAACCCTTTGGTCCAACTAACTCCTAAAGGTAACACATCCTTTCACTTTCCAATGGAGGGTCAACATGGCTCATCCGAATGGATTGGTAATCATCCACCTGATGCAACTACAGGGGCATAATTTGTCCCAAATTTTCCTTTCTAGAGAACATCCCTAGGAAAAACTATTGTTGGATACTGAATTGATACCACTAAATTGGAGCCTGATATACTTTCTCCTTTGATAACGAGATTTCAAAATGCTCTGTCAAACGAAGGATTTTCCTGAGAATATCTTGAGCGTACGTGAAAAAATACTGCATAGGTTGAAGAACTTAAAAGGAGAGGTACTTCTCCTCATCCCAACCCTTCAAGAACCACCCCACTTGGATATCATGCTTTTTCATCACCTCATGCAGCTCAACTTCTGGAATTACCAATTCAAAATTTGGTTATGCGGAACCCCATTTCTACCCCATCTCCTGGTCATAATCCGATTTAGACACCCTCTCCCAGTCATAATTCCCCATCTACTCCAAAATCTCCAAAGCTTCTACACCTAGGGGACAACCTGTAGTTCAAACTTCATTGCCTACTAAAGGGACTATTTCTAGCATGGGGCAAAACTTACCTACTGGACGACTAACATCAAACTACCCTCCTCCGAGTTCCACTACAGTTGTTATTCCTTTTGATCAGGGAGGGCCCTCATGGGTCCCACCTACCATTACTCCTCTTTCTTAGAGATATACATATCCCAGGAATCAACCCCCCCTCCCCACCTCAATCAGCTTATCAACCTATTCCCCCAGGCAGAGCCTATCCCGGATTTCCCTACCCTTGAAATGCCTTTGTACCATGGGGAAAAATGAATTGGTCCAATGTTCCATCTTACGAAGGAGCTTATCTTGCTACTACTAGAGGATATGGGCCTCCACCTGGAGGACCCCCGCCCGGAGGACCTCCTAGAGGACCTGGAGGACCTAGAGGATCTGGAGGACCTGGAGGATCTGGAGGATTTGGTGGATCCAATAGACCACCACCTAGTGGATCTAGTGGATCCAGTGGACCACCACCTGGTGGACTTGGTGGATCTAGTGGATCTAGTGGACCACCACCTGGTGGACCTAGAGGATATGGTGGATCCGGTGGACCACCACCTGGTGGACCTGGAGGACCCAGTGGATCCAGAGGGTCTAGAGGATCTGAAGGACCACCTCCTTCGGGTAACCCTTCATCTAGGAGACCTTTGAATAACCAAAAACATAATCAACAAGCCTCAGGGTCATCATCCATACCTATTTATCAATCTGCTTATGGTCCTATTGGTCAGCAAATGCCATATTAGTACTACCAGTACCCGCAACCCAATCAACAATTGCCATTTTTTGAAACATTAGATTTGCTAGATTTGTCCAGATTAATCAATGATCTGATTCATCATGACCCCTCTTGTCCTTCTATTCTGGTTAAATTACCTTGATATATACCTAAATTTGATGGTAAACATAGTGAATATCCTAAGAACCATGTGATGAATTTTCATCTATGGTGTTCATCCAATTCTTTGGTGGATGGTTCGATCCATCTTCGACTATTCCAAAGAACTCTCATAGGAATTGTTGTCAAATGGTATATAGAGCTACCACAACACTCTTTTTTTATATTTTAATGCTTTAGCTATGGTTTTCTTAATGTACTTTCAGTTATCCATCCGGTATGAAATAGGTACAGGCCTGTTGACCTCGCTTCGACAGACCACATAAACCCACATCTTTGATCATATCCATGAATGGATAAGAAGATGTAGTTTAATCAAGGCTCCCATTACTGATCGATTACTCGTTGATTGGTTTACAAAGTCTTTACTTCCACCCATTGCTAGAGATGTCGCCATGGTAGGCGCTGTTACTGAGGAGAAGGCTATTAGCCATGCTCAGTACCTTGATTTGGTTTATTCCCAATAAGACACTTTGTATGATTGGATTCCTCATGCTCCTCGACCCACAACTGATCCATCAAGACCTACAACTATTCCATTCACTAATGGCATACATGGTTCAATTTAGACACAAATGACGGAAAAATATTCTAAGAAGCAAAATCAAACCGCCTCACCAGCAAATCCACCCTCCAAGATTGCATCCTCTCCTATTGCTTATGCTAAAGTAAATGTGGTTCAATCTGCTAAATCTTTCGGTGGAAAGAAGAATGGGAAAAATAAATCGAATAAAACTAATAACCAACAGGAGGGTAATAAACCACAAAATTTAGATGTTGATTCAAAAAGTAAAGAAAGGTAAAATATTTTTGTTTAATCTATGGGGGGGATCATTTCACTAAGGAATGTCCTCTTCGTGAGGAAGTTAGTAAATTTTTGAAAACTTCACCCACCCCTGCATTTCTTAAAGATCCTTTCCCCACCCAACAGAAATTAATTGCTCATCAATCCTTGCATGGGTCATCTTCATCCACTGATGAAGTTAGAATGATGTCTAGCAAAATGGTTAACTTAAACACAAGATCACATAGCTATGACCCTCCTCCATAAAATAAATCTGATGAAGTTCCACCTGAAAAACCTTCAGCTTCCACACCTCCTCCTAGTAACAGTCTTCACATTGAAATACCCATTCCAGAATCAATTTTCTGCCCACCAAAGGGTACTCTTCGTAAGTTTATTATCAACCCTAACGCACATGCTTCCAAATATTATAACATAGTAGAAGATTTGCCTCAAGCACCCTACACTATGTTGGCGTTAGAATTACTCCAAACCTATCCCACCCAACGAAAAAAATTGCTTACTGCACTTGGAGCTATGGATCCTAAAAATAGGAATGTCATCACTTTCAAAATGGATGATTTTAAAACCCGACTCTCATACCAATTGGATTTTCAGATATCCACTAAAATTGCTGGAAAAACCATTTGTCGTACTGTTTTAGATGAGGGAGCCTCTACATCAGTCATGTCTTTATCTTGTTGGAGAGCCATCCGTTCTCTTGAAATCAACCGTTCAACTAAAACCCTTAAGGATTTTGATGGCCACGGATTTCAACCTTATGTGTTACTACCTGCCATCCACGTTGAACTAGGGGGAAAGTCAGTCTCCAGTCACATTGAAGTCATTGACGCTCCTTTGGACTATAACCTACTCCTAGGTTGTAACTGGTTTTATGCTATGCAATCTTTCGAATCGATCATTTTTCGGATCATCTAGTTCCCACTCCAAGGAAGGGTTGTCACTATATACTAGTTAGATTTCATCACACCAGCTGCTATCACCAATGTTGCAAATAACATTACACTTCTGAATACCCCATAGTATCAAGACATAGGAGTAGGACTTATCAAAGACTCATTGCTCATGGGATTCTTTTCATTATCTAATCCTCCTTCTGCTTCACAAAATGCATCTATCAATATGATTTCTAGCACTTTTATAGACAAAGGAAAATAAATTGCTGATGAATCAACATTTCTCACTCCTTTTGAAGAAGTTTATAACACTATCCAATCCACCAATGATTCAACCATCAAAAACCATTTGTTGGTGGCCTCATATTGTTATCATCTTCATATTGGCTTGACAACCCCCCTCCCCCCCCTGCCAATCTCAAGATTTTCTTTCACATACACTTCCCATAGATGAATCCATTATGGAATTCATGTCAATAGATGAGATGCCTTGTAAATACCATCATCATTGATATTCTTTCCTTCCCCCTTTCCATATGGTAGAATAACAGTTTTCACTAGCTGTTTCTTCTAATATAACTGTGGATCCTCAGTCTCCCATCCTCACTCAAGGTGTCAAATATGAAGGAAATATATGTAACATTACAAAAACCATTCCCATGGACATATCAGTCAAACTAGGAATTTTAGAGAACATTTATATAGGCCAGAACTATTCACCTTCTGAGGTTCAATCATATACATCCTTGTTCAAATAATTTCAAGATGTTTTCACTTGGACATATGAGGAAATTCCAGGTATTTATCCTTCCATCGTTATTCACTAGATCAAAACCTATCTTGATGCCAAGCCCCTCCCCCAGAAACTACGACAAGTTCATCCACGAAAAGCAGCAGCCATCAAGGAAGAAGTTGAAAAACTTCTAAAGGCTGGTTTCATTTACCCTGTACCTTTAACTGAATGGGTGTCCAAAATAGTCTCTATGAACAAAAATTAGGGCACTATTAGGTTTTGTATCGACTTCAGATATTTGAATAGGGATTGTCCAAAAGACAATTTCCCTATCCTTATATTAATCAGATAATCGACAACTATGCCGAAAGTGTTATTTTTTCCTTCATGGATGGCTTCTCCAGATACAATCAGATTGAGATTCTCCCATATGACCAACATAAGATGCCATTTATTTACCCATGGGGAACCTTTTCCTACCGCAAATTTCCTTTTGGTTTGAAAAACGTTGTCGTGACATTCCAGCGTGCGATGTCATATGCTTTTCATGACATCAAACATGTTGTGGAACCTTATCTTGACGACCTTCCTACCCATTCCAAGCAGTGGGATATTCATGTCAATCATTTGAGATATATTTTTCTCAGGTGTCGTCATTTCAATATTCATCTGAATCCCCATAAATGTGTTTTGTGTAGAAATTGGTCGACTCTTCAAATACATTGTTTCTAAAGATGGAATCTGTATCGATCCCTTGAAGATTGAAGCTATTCTTTACCTACCTGCCCCAATGAACATAACCGAACTCCATATTTTTCAAGGGAAGGAAAACTTTTTACGTCGTTTCATCTGCAATTATGCAGAAAGGACACATGATTTCATGAGGTTCCTTAAAAAGGACACGCCTTTTGTCTAGGATGATTTCATTCAACGCCCATTTTACAATCTCAAGCATGCACTTACCCACTCACCAGTGCTGCAACCACCCAATTATACTAAGGATTATTCCTTCTATATGGTTGCTTCCTTGTCTACCATAGGCATGGTCCTTGTCCAAACAAATGAACACAATCAGGAACATGTGATCTACTATGCTAGTAAAATTCTCCTAGACTATGAAACCTAATATTCACATGTGGAGAAACTCACTTTGGCCATGGTCATCATGGTCCAGAAGTTCCATCATTATATCTTGCTCTACACCACCATTGTCTATGCCGACTCTAACCCCATGTACTACATACTGACACGTCAAGTGCTTGGGGGAAAATACTCATGATGGATTTTCATTCTCCAGGAATTTGAGTTGGAGCTTGCGAAAATTACTTCCAAGAAGTCTCTCATTTTTGCAGAGCTCATATGTGACCTTTCCTGTACTATAGAGAATACAGATCCCATTGATTCATTACCCAATGAATCATTGTTTCTCATTAGTATGACTGACCCTTGGTATGGAGACATCATTTTGTATCTCCACACTTTACGATAGCATCCCATTGCTTCTCATGATGAACATCGTCACATTAGCCATCAGGCCAAAATCTATCTTATCTTGAATGATACCCTATACCGTCATTGTGTTGACTCCATATTACGGCATTTTCTTACACATGAGGAGGATGAGATCATTTTAAATGATTTCCATGCTCAAGCTTGTGGTGGTCACCTATCTGGGTTGGATACTACCTAGAAAATCTTGTGTGCAGGGTATTTATGGCCCTCTATTTTCAAAGATTGCACTGAAATAGTCAAGAAATTCCCGCCATGTCAAATTTTCACCACAAAGAAATGCACCCATCCAGTGCCACTCCATATGATTGTAGCTGTTGGCCCCTTTGCAAAATGGGCCATATAATTTGTGCACTGTAGACCTACCTCAGTCGGGGGGCATGGCTACATAATTGTGGTTGTGGACTATTTTACAAAATGGACTGAGGCTATACCCACATATGCTGAAGATGGGAAAATAGATGCACTAATCTTATTCAACCATATCATTGCTAGATTCGGGATCCCTAGGTCCATCGTCACCGATCACGGATCACATTTTCAAAACAAAACGATGGCAGATCTTAGCACCAAATTAGGGTTTCGTCATGATAACTCTACACCTTACTATCCTCAGGCCAATGGCCAAGTTGAAGCTATAAACAAAGTACCAAAAACAATGCTTCAGTGAATGGTAGGGAAGGCCAAGTAAAACTGACATTTGCAACTATTATCTGCACTCTGGTCCTATATGACTATTGTGAAAACTTCCACTGATTTTCCACCATTCCAACTGGTATATGGACTAGAAGAAACCCTCCTGATAAAATGTGAGATCCTCTCTTTAAAACTTGTTGTAGAACTGTTACCAAATATTACTATAGACGAAGAAAGATTCATGTATCTAAACAAACTTGGTGAAACTCGACATGATACTGCCTTAGCCAATGAGGCACATAAATGATGAATGAAAGTTCAATATGACAAGATTGTCCAAGCCCGTTCCTTCAACGAAGGAGACCTGGTCTTGACTTACGACCAAAAGAATGACAAGTTGGGGGCAAGAAAATTTGAGTCTATGTGGCAAGGGTGCCTTATATTTTTAGTCATATTTTAGAGAAAGAGGCATATGAGTTGGTCAATTACGACGTGATACCTTTAGGAGAGCCCCGAACTGGGCTCTACCTCAAAAGATACTATGCCTAGGTCATCTAGCATAGGGTCTTTGTAAATATTGTTTATAGTTTGTTGTGTGTCTTAGGTTTGAAAAGTGTTTCTTTTGTGTGATTTTAAATATGTTTCCATAAAAACCTACTTATGTATGTTTTTTGTCTGATGGACAAATGACAACTTTAATTGGTTTTGCTAACGGTGCTAATTTATATACACTTAACCTTGCATTAGTAGCTTGGGTACTGTACTCTCCTGCAAGTGATCTGGTGAGTTCAGAGGGTATTCTTTTAGGTCCCTCCACCAATAATCTGGTAGAATACCAAACCATGATTGGATTATTGAAGGAAGCCCTAGCTAATGATGTAAGAGATATTAGGGTTTACCTAGACTCCGAACTAGTTGTTCAACAACTTAATCGGGTCTACACCATCTGAAATCCTCTGCTTATTCGTACATTCTGAAGAGTTAGGTTGTTAGAAATGTCTTTTGAACAGGTTACATATCAACACATTCCGAGACATCTAAACATTGTGGAAGATTCCCTAGCTAATTATGTCTCAAACTGGTACATTGCTCATATTTAAAAATTCCATTTAAAACATAACAACATATATGTAAGTGTTTCATATATATATAAAAACTGTAGCACCGATATACAAAATGGGCTGAAGCATCTATATTTCAGTGCCCTCATAGTTGAGGACTGTAAAAAGTTCATAATACACATATACATGGAAACAAATTTGAAGCTTCGAAGCTTTAATTAGTACATATACAAAAAGTGAAGATCAAATTGGACTAATCCTCGTCCTGGTTCTACTCATGATAGCACGCGATGGCTTGAGCCACTCTACGAAGTAGCCTAGAGAACCATCTAGAGACGCCTATAGTATGGTGTTGATAACGCCTAGGGACCTCATCAGTAATCGTGCCAGGGATACCATAGTCAAACGTTGTAGGTTCTCCTCAAGATCTCTGAGATATTCATCAGCTTCGGAGCAATATAACATCATGTCCTTGGTACCTGCTCGCCTAGCAATGGGTGACATCCATGCCAGATGTACGGTTCTAATATCTACATGGAAACATTTTTACTTATCTTAGTAATACAAAATAAAAATGAAATAAAATACAAAAACTAAAAACATAGTGGATAGTGTCTTTTCTTACCTTAGTCGTCCCATACTTCTCCCTCGGGAAATGCAATCTCCGGGTCGTCATGGAAATATGCTCCCTAGTAGGGGAAGTCCTCAATCATGAGTAACTAGTTTCTCAACCAGTGAAAGAAGCCAGATCCGTAACTAAATTTAGGACCCCCACCACCATGACAGGGGCATGACCATAACCCATGCAAGAATCCTGGAATCCTCGGGGTCAAGCCTGCTAATGGTCACATGTGGTCTCATATGGGGCACCTGCTGTAAAATAAAAGACACTATCACAGCTCCATATCCAAACTGCTTTAGTGTTCCTCTCTTGCATTTGTTCAGCTAACCTTTCAGACATACCAGCATGCCTTCACACCAGTTGAAGATAGTGAGCTCCATGCATTACAAATCATATAACATATGTGATCTAGTGGTAAGGTGGGAAGACCTAGTTCATTCCACCTTCCAGATCGTATATACTACTGTCCTCAAAGGACGATCCACTATGGACTAGATACGTAACTTTTTGGACTAGGACTCCATACCTAGTGCACGGTACTTTTCGATGAAGTCATCTAAAGAGGTCTCTCCTCTCCGTGCCCTAGATAGAACTACTGGATTTCCTCTCTTGGATAATCCAATCAAAAAATATATGTCCTCAATCTCTATGGATAGGTTGTGTATCCCCACCATAAAATGCTCCTAGTCAAGATCCCACATCCCTATGATATACTTTAGCAAACGAACATAGGATTTCATACCTGGTACCCAAAATTACTTTAGAAGCATGCAGTTCTGTAGAGCCTCCACGGTAACTGGGTCACTGACATCCTGGAAGTCTAGAACTTCATGTTCCCTCTCTTTCCTAATTACCATGATGTCAATATTGTATTGCACCTGCAACACACAACATTAATGTTATAAATCACATCATTCTTAATAAAGAAAAAGCATTTATATGATGAAATTTAAAAATGTCAAGGGTAAAGGTTTCATTTTTGTTGGGTTAGGGTATTATTTTTCCACAATAAATGGCTATAGTGCCTTATGGTTTTTCCCACAGAGCTCCTATGGTGCTGTTGTTTTTGGCATGTAGAGCGCTGGTGGCCGATGCTCATGTCGACTGTGGACAGAGCGCCTATGGCACTTCTATCCTAACCTGATAGAGTGTCGTCACGTGCTCTACCCGAGCACAAAAAGGCCCCACGGCTTGGATTTTTTGCCCTAATCCAGTCTACAACTCTTCTAGGATGGTTGAAGTACTCCTATCAAACAAAATTTCCTATTTTACCCTTTGCTTTGGATTTAAAACAAGCTAAAATCATTTTTGGGGCATGAGTTAAATAGCGGAAAGAGAAAAAAATAACTATTTTTTGAACAAGAGATAGGAAAAGACAAGATCCTTACCTCTTCCAAGCAAGATTAAAGGAACAAATGGATGATGGACACTTGCCAAAGCACCAATAGAAGCTCCTCACTCTCACTCCAACCACAAAAATTTCACAATGGTAAAAACAAATGGTAAAGAATTCTTACCATGCCCTTCTATTTATAGATAATTTGGGAATTTTCAAAAAAATTCTATAATTTATTTAATTTGAAGTCCAAATTATTTCGTTAAAAGTAGGTTTTTACTTATTATTTTGTATAGTTTTGGTAAGTTTCCTTTTAGTGTGCTTTCTGGAGTTTCTCAGGGCAAAATTGAGTGATGGCTATGATATAAGTTATTTTAGTATTTTTCAATCTTGGAGTTGAAATGAAAAAGTACCGAGCGTCTTTAAACACTTTTCACATGCTCGTTAAAACCCCAGTAAAAGAGTGTCGAGTATACTTTTTCTCTTCTTTAGACTCATTAAAAGTGGATTATGAAAAAGGAACCCCATCACATAGTTATATTTAATCTCTTTTCAGTATTCTTAAAAACACAAAAATATTTTCAAGCGAACTTGTTACATTCACGCTTGTAAAAGAATCAGAACGGTCGACTAGTCAGGGGTAGGTTATCTCTTTTTCAGACTGACTAGCCTTATTTACGAAAAAGGACTTTTTAGAGTCTTCTTAGTCATTTCAGACTCTCTAAACATGAAATGACGAATGAGTTTTCTTTCATCAGACTCATAAAATCAAACAATGAAGGACCCTTTCTAGGAATGAACCCCTCCTTTCTCAGGTTTGTAAGACGTATGAGAATGGACTCATCGCTTACTAAGCTACAATGAGTGTTTGTTACCCTCTTTGAACTCATAAAAACGAAAAAAGGCACTCATCTTTTGGGATGGAGAAATTAAAGGAAAGAAGAATGGTTTCCATTTGTATTTATGGAAGTCTAGTCTACAATCCACCTTTGAAAAAGGCACATGTCTACATTTTCATATCTGAACAGTTGGGTATTCAGCTTGTCTCTGAGTCGATCCACTTTTGTGAGTCACCTAATTCCTTTGATTCAATTCAAATAATGCTTTGTCATATTCCTTGCATTACACCTGGTTTTGGTCTCGTCAATTCAATGATGCCAAGTCATTTGTCATGCCTCAAATTGTTCGAAGGATGTCTCTCCAGAAAATAACTCATCAGTAACTTTATCCATCCCTAAATTCAGTCATGTCTGAGTTAGTTTCATCACTCCAAATCAAGTTTTGTTCCTTGTTTTATGTCACTGATGTGGACCATTAGAGGAATTTTGGGGTCTAAAATGGGCCTCCTAAGGAAAATAATAAAATAATAGTTAAAATAATAAAATACTATTGATTAATTTTGGAGGAAGAAAGAAAAAAACTACTTTTTGTGTTCGTATTTTCGACATATCTCCCTGTGTTTTTACTCAAATTTCGATCGGGAGAGCTTGTTGGATGCGGAATTTGATTCCGCATCCAACGAGTACCCACACTGCATACTTTTGACAGACCCCACTACCCCAAAAACAAGAAATACCTGAAAAATGTGATGATGATGTCATTATCACATTTTTCAGGTATTTCTTTTTTGGGGGGTAGCGGGGTCCGTCAAAAGTATGCAGTGTGGGTACTCGTTGGATGCGGAATCAAATTCCACATCTAACGAGCTCTCTTAATCGAAATTTGAGTAAAAACACAATGAGATATGTCAAAAATACGAAGAAAAAAAAAGTAGTTTTTTTAATGACAAATATGTCAATTCAACCATTATGGTTGACTTATTTTATTGAAATTCTATTGGTTCTTGAATTCCAACTCACAAAAACTTATTTTGGCATGTTTTCTTATAAGGCCCATTTTAGACCCCAAATTTCCTCTAATGAATCATTATGGCCCTCCTGTGACAAGTATATTCCTGTCGACTTCAGCTCATTATCCAGGAATTAGACCTAGAAACCTAGTCAAGTACCTTGAAGCCTATATTCCTCAATGGAAGGTTTCCATGCTTTCAATAGTAGGTTTTCATCAATTACCTCTGATTGAGAGATTCTATCAAGTGTTCGACTTCAAAACATCTATTCACACTTGGGAGAATGTACTTCGATACCTTGGGAATCATTGTCATTAATGGTGATCTCCCTCGCACTTGTTAATAGTTTTCATCAATGACTGGTAATCAAGTGGTTTCGTCCATGTTCAATGTCAAGAAATTTATTCACATGGTTAGAATCGAATTAGTTGGAGATTGGAATGAAGACCCTGGGTTGATAAGCTGTACCATTATATCTTCCTATACTCAGTTTGCATTTGGAGATCAATGAAAGTCTTGACACAGATCCACATTGTATGTTTTGGTGGTTGTGTTCAGTATTTGAGATTCTATGACATGGATCTACCTTGTAAGTCTTGTATCCATGTTTCGTCATTTACATCAGTTGTCCATGGATCTATGGTGTATTTTTGGTAGACATGGCATAGTCATGATCATAGATCTGTAGTGTATTGGTCTGCATCTATTATTGGTTTGGATGGAGTCACTTATTAGTCTTATGTCAGTTATGAGCTTATCTCTCATTGCCTCTATACTAGATGGATATCTTGCAAACTATTTCACCTATCACTTTCTTCTATCTTCATACTTTGGGGGGAATTATGTTGCACCTATAAATTTCACACTATCCATCAGCCTTTTTTGGAAATTTCTCATTGATCATTTCCCTTTTGAGAAACCTGACCTGAGATAACTTGAATGTCTTTTTTCCATATTTTAAAGGGTCGGTTCCTTTCCTCTTTTTACACAGATTGTTGACGGTACTTCTCATAGTGGAGTAAAGAGCATCGTTTATTTTTTACCTTGATAAAACCCTAGGTCAATGCACCTATCATTTCTACCAAGAGCGTCGATGGTAAAAAAATATGAAAAAAAAAAATTCTGGAAGCTTCCATGCAGAAGCCCCTATGGAGTTAGTTCCTACATGCTTGGGAGAGGTGGCATTCACTTCCCTCACATATAGGGATCACATTCTATCAATTTCCCCAAGTCAATCTCATGGTTTTGGGCCTATAAATGAATCCTTCTTGATGTGAGTGAGGGAGGCCAAGAAAAGTACCCTTGTGTTGTTGGATTGAAGCCTAAGTTAGAGGCAAAGTAGAGCTAACTTGTGTGTGGAGAAATCTTCATAGTCATAGATTATTGTAGATGTTCTTGTAGAGATCAAAGCCATCAACATCAAGGATTTTTTGTTGTACTTCTATCTCTTTCATAATTAATACAAAGACATTCCCCTTTCCTATATTTGATGTATTGATACTAATTAGATATTATCAGACTCCTTGATCACTAATATAAATAATCAATCTATCATGATTCTCTCATCTTGTTTGTTTGTATTTTGATCTGTTTTGCAAGTATTGAACCATTGCAAAGAGCTTTTGGAGAAAATACAAAGAGATTTAGGGTTGAGCTATATTGTGTTTCATGTTATTTAATTTGATTATTTAAGGGAATGATATTTGGTTGTGTCTTTTTGTTCTGTGCTAGTGACTTACATTGTAGAGGAACAAACAGTGTCCGCATTGATTGAGAATTTATGATAACAAATTAACATTTTGGGTTTGTGCTTTGTTCTAGACCTGAATCATTCAGATCTAAGGAAATGGCTACTATCAGTGGGAGGTGAAAATTTCCAGCAACAAATCTGGCGACCATACCAGGGAAAGTATTTTTTCATTTTGTTTTAAAGATCTAGGTTTTTTTTATTCATTTAGTTTCTTGATATGCTTGGGTTTTCTTTTCAATTGAGTGCTTGGAATTCATATATTTAGATCTCTTATTACTGTTAGACCAGCTGAAAAGAAAGTATTTTTCTTTTGGTTTCTTTATTTTTGTTCTTCATAGGTTAATGAAAGATTTATTTTGCTTTTGATTAGAATAATTGTTTTTGAGATTGATCATAGTTATATTTGAGGATGAACCATTGGATACTTGATTAGTTTCATAAACTTTCAGTAATTCATGTTTCTTCCCTTTCTTTTTATTCTCTTTTCTCAACAAAAATATCATAGTTTGAGTTAGGTCTTTTCACATTTGAAGAATTTAAAAAAAAAGAGTTTAGTGTGCCAAGTAGTTGTGACATCTTTCTTTTTGGAAAAAGAGATCTTATTTCATTTACTTTCAATATTGCTCATTAGAATTTTCTTGCTTGCTTGCAATTTAAAAATAGTTATGTGTGATTGTTTGGGATTTCTTGTTTGGAAATGGAAATTGGATCACTCTCTCTCCTATAGGTGGACATACCCTGAAAGATAAAGTGAAAATTTGAATGATTATGCTACATTGTTTTAATTTTTCTGTCCACACCTCATGCATTCACTTAATCGTTTAAGATAAAATTAACGCTAGTTCTAGGTTAAAAATTTTAGTAACTTGAGTGATAAGTTAGAAGACGTGTTCTGGCATTTATAAACATAGGAGTGGTCATTTTATTGTCTTCACTACATCTCGGGGGATTGTAGTTCTTCCACATACCAACCGGTATATCGAATGGCCTTTCACATACCCTTGGGTATATAGAAAGGTACTTCACGTACTCGGTTGTATACCGAAAGTATCATGTCAAATGGTTGTGCATTAGATAGCACTAACACTAATTTGAGCTCCCATGTACATTGAATATATCAAGAGACCCCTCTAGGATACCTTAAACCAACAGATAAAATCCTTTTGGCTGTCTTATTGGAGAAATACACTGAGAAAAACACTCAAGGAGCTACTACGCACATGTCGTCCAGGTAGTCAGGTATTCAGGAAAGGGTACGGTCCCAATCCTCCTTGTCATGTTTTACTGTTGGACCCTGTAGTATATCACAAGTTGCGAAGACTTGAAAATCCTAGTGAGGAATCGACTTTTATCATCCCCTCTTATCACCTAATTTTGCTTCTGACCTTTAGCTTGCGTAGGAGTTTTTTTTGTGTGATTCTAGTTTCAAACCCTAGGTTAGGTTTTTTGTGACCAGCAATCTAGATGAGTTACCTTTGTGATGATCTCAAAGAGTTCAAGGATTACCACCTAAATTTCCTCCTATTGCATGAGAGAGCACAATGAAATACACAAACCAATATTTCATGACCGATTCCAATGTGGAAGGGAATTCAATTGTGGAAGCTATGGGAGAATTCACTCCCTAGTCAAACAACCTCTTGCGGATGATACAACCTTTCATTTTCCAATGGAAGGTCAACCTAGTGCATCATATTGGGTATTCAATCACCCATTGCATGATACTGTAGGAGTATAATTTGGTCCAAATGCTCCTTTCTTGAGAACTTCTTTAGGTCAATCCATTTCTGAATATGGGACTACTAGGCCTTCCTATGTTACTCCCATTAGAGAGGCTTCATCAAATGAGGAAATTTTTAGGAGGTTCCAAGCATCTATTGAACATTTGTGTAACTTTCAAGAGAGCCTTGTTAATATCAAATATTCAACTCTTATTCATCGTGTATTCATGTCCTCTCCTCTTTCTCGTATTTTAGAAATGACCCCCCACGGGTACCATGCACTTTCATTGTCTCAAGTGGCTCCTATTTTAGGGTCACCAGCTCAAGGTTCAATAGCTATGATCCAGGTCAACCCTCCAATCCTACTCCTGCAGTTCCAAATCCTGGGTATGCCTTTGGTTCTCCCATATATTCTACTACTAGGGGGAAACCCCCATCCCAATTTGTTTCATTAGTTAGTGGACTCACTTCTAGTTTAAGAAAGACCCCTCCTGTAGGACAACCAGCAGTCATTGTTCCATCCAAAAACACCAATATGGTTCTTCCTCTTTCTAGAATGGGGAAACCCTCAGGGGTACAACCTGTAGTTAATCAACCTTCTTGGGGTTATACTTACCCGAGAAACCAACCACCTATAATCAATGTGAATTATCAACCTACATCCTCAGGGATTGTTTATCCTAGAATTACTTACCCCAGAAATATGTTTACGCCATGGGGGAAACCTAATTGTCCATGTATTCTTATTCATGGTGGCACACCTATGAATACTGCTAGAGGTTATGGGGGGGCATCTTTTGGTGGTCCACCTTTTGGAGGTCCACCTTTTGGTGGCCAACCTAGTGGATTTCCACCTTCTAGAGGACCGCCACCTAGAGGAACACCATTTGGATGACCTCCTTATGGAGGCCTACCATATGGATGACCACCACTTGGAGGATCTCCACTACTTGGAGGACCCCCTCCATTTGGAGGACCGCCACTTGGAGGACCCCCTCCACCCAGAATCCCACCTTTTGGAAGTACTCCTCCTGGGGGCCCTCCACCATTAAGAGGATACTCAAGAGGATCATCTACAAATACACCCCCCCAACAGCCAGTATATCAATCAGCTTATGCTCCTACTGGTATACATATTCCATATAAATATTACCATTATGTAGAACCTAATTGACAACATCAATTTTTGTAAACTTTGGACTTTCCTGATTTGTCCAAGTTGATCAACGATCCCATCTAACATGACCCTTTGTGGCCTACAATTCTGGTCAAGTTACCATCAAATATTCCTATGTTTGATAGGAAGTAGGGAGAGGATCCAAAAAATAATGTTATGACATTCCATCTATAGTTTTCTTCTAACTCCTTGATGGATGACCGATCTGTTTGAGGCTCTTCTAGCAAACTTTAACTGGAACAACTACCAAGTGGTACATTGAGCTTCCACAACATTCATTTGTGGATTTCAACTTGTTGAAAACATTTTTTCTTAAACATTTCCAACTACCTATCTGTTACGAAACTAGTATGAATATTTTAACATTCCTTCATCAGAATACTTCCACACATATATCAGATCATATTCATAAGTGGAGAAGGTGGAGAAGACTCATCAAAGCTCCTATCCTAGACCAATTGTTTGCTGATTGGTTTACGAAATCCTTATTTCCTCCCATTGTTCGTGATGTAGCTATGGGTGATGCTATCACTAAAGAGCATTCTATTAGCCGGGATCAGTATCTAGACTTGGTTTATTCTTAGTCTGAAACTTTGTATGATCTAATTCCTCAAGCTCCTCATCTCAGAATGAACCCTTCCAAGCCACCTATGGAAACTCCTGTTGACGGGATTGTAGGTTCAATTCAGCCCCCATCAGTAGCAAATACTGCTAAGCAGTAGAGTACTTCTACAACTACTCCTTCTACTCCTGTGGTTTCTACTGAGGTGAATGTTATTCAAACTACGCAAACACCCGGTAATAAAAAGAAATGAAAAGGTAAAGGTAAAAAGTCAGGAAAGAAATAGGAGAACCCCAAGACCACAACCTCAGAGAATGAAAAAAAAGGTAAAAGGAAGGATAATTATTCTTTCCTACTGTGTGGAGGTGACCACTTCATGAAAGAGTTCCCTTGTCACAAAGAAATTAATATTTTTTTTTAAAATAACCCTGAACTGACAGTATTTACCAATCCTTTTCTGTCTCAACAGAAGTTGATTGATCACATGTCTTCACAAGGAACCTCTAACTCTATTGAAGAGATTTGAATGATGTCCATTGAAACCAGTAATTTGACTACAGGTACACAGACATATGACAAACCAGAAGAGAAGAAAGATGAAGGCACTTCTTCTGAGAAAATTCCTTCTGCAAATTATTCTCCTCCACCTCTGTATAATGGCCCTATTATGATTGAGAAACCTAACCTCGAATTGATTTTGCACCCACCTAAGAGTACTCTCTGGAAATTTGTATTTAATCCAAATGCTCAAGCTACCCAATTCTACAATGTTGTTGAAGATTTGGCTCAAGAACCTTGTGATATGTCTACACTGGAGGTACTCCAAAGTTTCCTTACACAACATAAAAATATTTTGATGACTTTAGGGGACTTAGATCCATATAACACTAACATGATTAATTTTAATGTGGATAATTACAAGTCCAGGTTATCCCACCAGCTCGCGTTTCAAACCTCGATGAGGGTAGTTGGGAGAAAGGTCCATTGAACCATATTGAACAAAGGGGATTTCACCTCAGTGTTGTCTATGTCTTACTAGAGAGCCATTGGTTCTACTGAACTTATAAAGTCACCCACAACTTTGAAATCTTTTGACGAACGAGGTTTCCAACCTCATGGTATGTTATCGGGTGTATCGATCGAGCTTGGGGGTAATACTGTTTCCATTCAAGTGAAAGTAGACGATGCTCCGTTAGATTACAATATGTTATTAGAGAGGAACTGGTTTTACGATATGAGGGCTGTCACTTCGATGTTTTTTCTTACTCTCTAATTCCCTCACTTCGAGAACATTGTGACCATAGATCAGCTTGAATTTTGTTCACCTGATGTTATTGCCCCTACTGCAAACAATATTCCTATTCTAGGAAAATATCCTCCACCTTATCAATTGATTTGGGTAGAAATATCGAAGGATTTAACTCTTATGGGTGTGTTTCCATCGACCCCTCCTAGTACGGAAGTAGAAACTATGAACATGATTTCCACGACCGACCACAGTCCTAGAGGTAAAGAAGTTGTTGAGACATATTCTATAGTCCCTCATGAAGCACTCTACAATGCCATTCAATCTATTTCTGATGTACATTATGATGATGATCATCTAGTGGCATTAGATCCTTACCACCTACGCTATTGGCCTATATTCCCCTCTCCCCACTCTAGACTATCTCTCGCAGACTTTCCCATCACATGAGTCTATTATGGAGATCATGAGTGTGGATGAACTCGTATGGGAAAATGATCACCATAAATCCTCTTTTATTCCCAATGCCAATTTCGTAGACTCTAATTTTGTTTCTCTCATTAGTACTGATATTGTCAAAAATCCTTGAATGCCTATACTTTTACAAGGAAATGATTCCGAAGGAAGCCTATGTAACATCACTCAATTGACGCCCATTGACATATCAGTGAATACTGGAAATTTTGAACATGTTCATGTAGGCTAGAAATGTTCAATTGAAGAAACTGAAAAAGTATAGAGCTCTGTTCAAAGAGTTTTGATATGTTTTTTCTTTGACGTATGAAGAGATGTCTGGGATTGATCCATCCATCGTTGTACATGAAATTAAGTCTTACCCTACGGCAAGACCATTTTGACAAAAAATGCATCAAGTCCATCCAAGGAAAGCTGCAGAAATAAAGGCCAAGGTTGATGTAACACCCCAATTTTGACCATGTTTGCATTAATACATATGTTGTAAATAATCATGGTGAGGAGCTAAGGGAAAAGGCCCCACCATTGATCTAGTTATGTTATGTTTCGGACTGGAATGGTCACCGATGGTATATCGAGACATACGGCATATAATAAATTGTGACATCATGTAAATGTGCATTTTAATTAAATAACCCAACCAGCTATGTTCGCTGCAACTAATTTGAGAAGGGGCATGATTCCGAAGGATAAGGAAGGGGAATGTTGAACATTGAGTCATGGGGGAAGAGTCATGTGTCACCACTCTCTTTTTCTCACCACCACCTTAGTGATTCCAATGTTAGTTGGGGGCAGCGATTGGCTGGCAGAAGACCACCATGATGTGCCTTGGGCTAGCGGATGGTCTGTCCACTATGGGGATCGAGAGTCTATCTATTTCCCTCACGCTGGGAAAAGTTAAAAGGTTCCACATTCCATTGTTGTGGGTTCACCTTCCCTCTCTCATGCTGATTGCTAGTCTATGAGTTTTCTTCTATGTTCACCTAGAAAGATGGTTCTCCTCTGCCTCATGGATTCATTGGCTTGCGGATCAATTCATTCCTCTGTTCATGCCACATTTTGTGTCTTTTTCCACCATTTTCAGACTGCATAATGGTTCTATTATTTCCATCACTTAATCATAGCTGTAATAGCATCAATAGTTCTGTGGGTTGTGTCTTTGTCCATCATGCATAGTTGGGAGTTATTCTTTCCCATTTTCTTCCTGTGGAACTTCTCCAGCGGTTGCATTGAGGATCGGGTGATGTGCATTCATAGTCGTTTGTGGGATGTTGTTTGCTCATGTTTTACTTGGCTGTGTTTTCCCCTTTTTGTGGTGGTATCGCTTGAAGAATTGCTGAGAGTTCCTACATTCTAGTCGATTGTGTTTTTCCCCTGTAAAATCTTGAATAGTTGTTTGGCTGCTTGCATGCAATGGTTTTGTCCTTAGACTGCATTGGAGTGGTCAATGAGGGACTGAGGTGCTTGATAAACCTGGTGGGTTGAGAACCACATAGACAGAGCTACTGATCTATATTTCTTCTCCACAACCCCTGAATAGCACTGGAAGGGAGGTCAGGGTCTAAGGGACTGTGTTGTAGAGAAGGGACTGATTTCCTTGTGTTGGGTGTGTGTGGGTGTTCTAGAAGCCAGGTTGGTTCTTGTTTTTGTGTATGTATCTCTTCAATAAGCTCACCAGCTTAGCATTTAGCCTTTCCCAGCTCCTGGATGGCCTGATAAACCCAAATTTGTTGGCTTGGCTGATCTGTTGTTCGCCTGATAAACCCAATTGTGTTGGCTTGGCTGAACTGTGTACCCTTGTGGTGTTGTTATCCTTGGCTATGTGTAAGCATGTTAGTTCCTTATTCCTTGGGGAATCATGCCCGACTCAGGGGTGGCAGCGTTGCTGAGAGATTGAGGATCACGTGGGCCTATGGTTGGGTTGAACGTTGCAGCGACATAGCTGGTTGTGGAACAAGCTCTTATTAAGATAAGTATCCCTGACTAACTTGCATCTACAATCATATTTACCATTTATGAATGATGATATACATGTTAAATGTCGATATGTATATGCATGAATGCTGAATTATATGTTTTTCTTCCATTGTGTATATGAATGATTATTTTTCACAATATGTTTTATGTTTTTAAGTATCATTCTTCAGCATTATATATATATATGTATGTTCATGTTTGTTGGGCTATATGCCCGGATGATTTGATGTAAAGTAGCGTCCTCTTGCCTGGTCAGAGGATCAGGGACATTACAGTGTGGTATCAGAGCTCTGGTTGCAGCATGGGCCTAAATGGGTTGTGAAGATGCAGTGACAGAGCTTATGTTGTAACATTTGGGCCTCAGAGGGCCATGAGAAATAGTTAATAGAGGCAGGTTACCTACTGCCCAGAAGACAGAGGAGGAAAATTCAGAAAATTTTCTAAGTGTTTTGGTTGTTGGCACATCAGAACACTTAGATAGATGGATCACCGATGCTTAGCTTATTGAGCGCCACCGTTGCAGGTGACTAGGGAACTAACCATCTGATGCAGCAGTTGCTAGTCGTTTTGATAGCCAACGCGTGGAAGAAAGTGAAAAGAGAAAAGTTTTGAAATTTTTTCTAAGTCATAAAATTGTCGACGAAATTTAGATGACAACCGCCGATGGGGCGATGGACCTCAAGAGAAATTAGTTGTTCGAACCATCGATGTCGTCGACGGAAAATAGTTGTTGGGATCATCGACACCATAGAATAATTTAGCTATTTTTCATTCCACCATTGCGGCTGCCATGTGGAATAAAATCCCGACACGTAGTACTTAGTAGTCCCGACCACCGACAAAAAGAAGAAAGTTTCAAAATTTTGTTTAAGTGTTGAAATCATCAACAGAAGTTAGTTAATGAGACCGTCGATGGATGTCGACAGAAAATAGATGATCGAGCGCCCGCCGTTGCGGATGGATAGATAACTATGCATCCGACGGGTAGAGCCTCCAACCGTCGATGGCGCAGAATTTCTGAAAGTTTTATGAGGAACAGGATTATCAACGATCGGAGGAGAAAAGTCGTTGACATTTCTAAGGAATAGAAGATGAAAGAGCCAATACCACGAAAGAGAAGGCAAGAAGAAAATCCAAAATTTTCTCTAAGTCACGAGATCATTGGCCATTGGGAAATGTTAGAGGATTGGATCATCGATCGGAAAAGATTGAATGAAGGTGACCCGTCGTTGCAAAAGCTTAGACAACTATCCCATTGATGCATTAGTCTCTCCACTTGCTGATGCCGAGGTGTTTAGTGAACAGTGGTTTTGAGTTCCGATAATATAACTACAGTGGCATGAAGTGCTTGGGAGTGACGACGCTGCAGAAGAGAGAAGGCTTGTGGAAACCGTCGTTACAAACGCCTAGAGGACTAAGTGTCCGATGCCACTGTAGGATGCCGCCCTGATCGCCAACAAAGCTTTGGTTTGTGGAAATTATAACAGGATTGTTGGCCATCGTTGCGGAATGATAGACCACTGGAGGCCCAACATGCCAGAAGGAAATAGACGAGCAACTCGCCGATAGATGTCTGCGAAAACCGTTGTAAGATCACTTTCCACCGTTGCGGCTGCTCAAGGGACTGTGCACCTGATGAACAGTCGATTTTCTCACTGATGCAAATTGAAAGTTTAGTTGGTTTTCCACCAAAATTCTGGAGATAAATAAATGAACAGACCATCGATGAACTAGGTGTTTTGACCGCCGAAGAATCGGAAAGATAGCTGGGAAGAGGTCCGATTGGGCCTAAGGAAATTTGGGTTTTTCAAAGGATTTTCTCAATAATTTTTCAAACATTTTTTGACTGTCTTTCAATTATCAGCGGTCACAGGGCTGAAAAGAAAGAGAGAAAAACTTTGTGTTTTAAGCAAAATTGTGTTTTATGAATTTCCAAAAGAGGAAGGTAAGTAGTTTTGTTTTATATTAATGATATGCATCTAACAGTTTGTTACTAACACAATATAGAATTATAGACAACTTCCAAGAGTAGTACTCCAGAAAGAACGGTGTGGTAAAGCAAGAGGTGGTTCAGTCATGAGAACCCATGATAGGTATGATGCTCGGGATTCTTACGAGCGAGCATCAGATTCCATGGGAGAAAATGTCTGTAATGGAAATGATGACATAGAGTCTAATGGAAGGAGATTCCAGGGGACACTGTCCGAGGTTGCAGCCACCATGAGAAACTTGGTTAAATCCCAGGAAGAGAAGCATCAGTTGAATTCTGCCATATTGCAGAGTTTGACAGACTTGTAGATTATGGACGGGGTACATCAAGGCCAGAAGGTAGTAAGAGCAGCACTAGGAGAAGGACAAGGACTTCTAGTGGACCATCTAATTTTGAAGAATCTAGTGGAGATACAAGTTCATCTTCTCATAGAGGAAAAGAAGGAGACACCATAGGGATCGCTCATGAGATGAATTTAGGAAAGCTAAACCTCCTACATTTGATGGTGAGATAAAGAAGGGACAAGAAACTGAAGCTTGGCTTCTTGGGATAAATACGTACTTTCAAGTGCAGGATTATTCAGGAAACATGAAGGCACAAGTTGCCATATTCAATCTAAATGGAAGAGCATCCATTTGGTGGGAACACTTCAAGCAAGTAAAGAAGATCAGTGAAAGGAGACTGAAGTGGAAATAGTTCAAGAAGTATTTCAGGCAGAAATACCTCTCTAACAGGTATTATGACGATAAGATTAAGGAGTTCCATGAGCTAAGATTGGGACAGCAGACCATGGATGAATATGCAAATAAGTTTTTGGAATTATTGAGGTATGTCTGGTACACCAGAGATGATAAAGTTAAGGTCCAATGGTTTCTGAGTGGATTGCCTCAAGCCTACAAAGATAGAATTGAGTTTCATGAACCGAGAACCCTTGAAGAAGCAATAAGGAAGGCTAAGTATTGCTATGAACAAAGCAAAGGTAAACTTGATTACCATAATGCATGGAAGGACAAGAAGAATGAGAAGTTTGACCAAAGAAGGAAAGGTTTCAAACCTTCTAGATTCAGGAATCACCAGAAGTAGCCATCCCAAGATGTGAGTAATCTAGTTGGAGTGACAAGTGGAAATCCTAAAGAGCCACATCAGAATAAAGATCCACTCAAATGTTGGAAATGTGAAGGACCTCACTTGCACAGATATTGTCCACTTGAGAATGACAGTGCAAGACCAGCCTATAACATTCAAGGAGAAGAAAGAGTGGGTCAAGTAGCAAGAGCAGTCCCTAGAATTTATGCAGCACTGGAGAATCGCCAAGAAGATCACCAATCAACTGTGGTTGAAGTTGCAGGTAAAATTGTTGAACAATCTAATTCTATTTTGATTGACCCTGGTTCTACTCATAGTTATATTACTCCTAGAGTAGTGTATATTTGTGCTTTTAAGAAGGACAAGCATAGGAAACCTTGGTTAGTTCAGTTGGACACTAGGACTAAGAGAAGGGTCAGTGAATTGGTAGAGAAGTGTCCATTGGTTATGAATGGATTGATCACTTGTGTATATTTGAATGTTCTACCTCTTGGTTCCTATAATATTCTCATTGGAATGGATTGGTTAGAAGCTCACCGAGTGAAGCTTGATTGTTATAACAAGACTTTTGAATGCATGGATGAAGAAGGAAACCTAGTAGTTGTGAAAGGTATTCTGAAGGTAATTTTAGTAAGACGGGTTTCAGCAATGTAGTTGAATAATTTCTATCGGAAAGGTTTCCAATTGTATGCAGCTCATATTTTGGAACCAACAAGAGATGAGACTCCTAGGTTGGAGGACTGTCAGGTATTACAGGAATTCAAGGATGTGTTTCCTGATGAAATTCTAGGGCTTCCTCCAAAGAGGGACATTGATTTCACCATTGAACTTGTGCTAGGAGCAGCACTAGTGTCCCAGACACCCTACAAGATGAGTACACCGGAGATGATAGAGTTGAAGATGCAACTGCAAGAGTTGTTGCAAAAGAAGTATATCCAACCGACTATGTCTCCTTGGGGAGAACCAGTTCTATTTGTGAAGAAGAAAGATGGTAAACTCAGGTTATGTATTGATTACAGACAGTTGAACAAGGTTACTGTGAAGAATAAATACCCTTTGCCTAGGATTGATGACCTCTTTGATCAAATGAGAAAAGCAAAGGTATTTTCCAAGATTGACTTGAGGTCTGGTTACCATCAAGTGAGAATCAAGGATGAATACATTCATAAGACAGGCTTTAGGACAAGGTATGGACATTATGAGTTTGTAGTGGTACCATTTGGTCTCACAAATGCACCAGCTACATTTATGTGCCTTATGAACGGCGTCTTCAGCAAGTATTTAGACAAGTTTTTTCTTGTTTTCCTTGATGACATTCTTGTTTATTCTAAGAATGAGGAAGAACATGAAGAGCATTTGAGATTGACATTGCAAGTGCTCAGGGAACATCAGCTATATGCAAAACTGAGAAAGTGTGACTTCTACAGAGATAGAATTCAAAACTTGGGTCACATTATCTTAGAAGAGGGTATATCAGTAGACCCTGAGAAGATTGAAGCCATTATGAATTGGCCTACTCCAAGAAATGTGACGGATATAAGATCTTTTATGAGACTTGCAAGATACTACAGGAGATTCATTGAAGGATTTTCCAAGGTTGCACATGCCATCGCTTCTTTGCAAAAGAAGGGAGTAAAGTTCGAATGGATTTCGAAGTGTGAAGAAAGCTTCCAGCGGTTGAAGAATCTTCTCACCAGCGCACCAGTATTGAAGGTTGCAGAACCAGAGAAATATTTTGTGGTATGTACCGATGCATGCGGACAAGGGCTTGGAGGAGTCCTTATGCAAGACAACCATGTGATATGTTATGAGTCAAGAAAGCTAAAGGATCATGAGAAGAACTATGCCACTCATGATCTAGAGCTTGTAGCCATAGTACATGCTCACAAGATGTGGAGACATTACCTAATGGGTAGAATATTTGAACTCAGAATAGATCACTGTGGACTAAAGTATTTGTTTGATCAACCTACTCTGAATGCTAGGAAAGCAAGATGGCTGGAATATTTATGTGAGTTTGATTTCAAAATCAAGCACATAAAAGGAAAAGAAAACAAGGTAGCTGATGCACTCAGTAGGAAGGTACAGGAAATGCATGTGGCATCTCTTAGTATTTTCCAATCAGACTTGAGGCAGCAGATTGGTAATCATGTTGCCAAAGATGAATTGTATGAGCAGGTAAAAGACAAACTGTAGCAGCAAAGTCTTGAGAAGAATTATGAAGGATATAAGTTGGAAGAAGATGGACTTATCAGTTATAAAGGCATAATTTATATTCTGAATGTAGGATATTTGAGGAGAGTTGTTATGGATGAAATCCATCAAGCTCTATATTATGGTCACCCAAGATATCAGAAGACAATTGCTACAGCTAGAAAGTAGTACTTTTGGCCAGGTATGAAAAATGACATGGATGAATACATTTCAAGGTGCATGAAATGTCAACAGGTAAAGGTTGAGCATCAACATCTAGCAGGTTTGTTGCAGCCTTTGCCAGTCCTGGAATGGAAATGGAAAGCTATTTCCATAGATTTTAGTACAGGATTGCCAATGACTTGGAGACAGCATGATTCCATCATGGTTGTGGTAGACAAGTTGACAAAGGAAACACGTTTTATACCAGTGAAGTCTACGCATAAGAAGGATGACATTGTAAAGATATTCATGAAGGATATTTTCAAATTGCATGGATTGCCAAAAGCAATAGTTTTTGACAGAGATGTCAAGTTCACTTCCAATTTTTGGAAAGGGTTGTTTGCAGATTTGGGCACAAAGCTAAACTTCGGCACTGCATACCATCCTCAGACAAATGGGCAGACAGAAAGAGTTAATCAGGTGCTTGAAGATATGCTTCACATCTATTTGATGGATAAACCAACCAAGTGGGAAGATTACTTACACTTGGTAGAGTTTGCTTACAACAATGGACAGCAGGCATCCTTGGGGATGAGTCTGTATGAAGATTTGTATGGAAGAAGGTGTAGGACACCAGTGACTTGGGATAACCCAGTGAACAAAGTTGTGCTTGGACCAGAAATGCTCAAGGAAATGGAGCAAGAGGTTGTAAAGATTAGGTAGAATCTAAAAGTAGCACATGACAGATAGAAAAGCTATGTAGATAAGCATAGGATGAACCAAGAGTTCAGTGTTGGGGATCATGTTTAACTCAGAGTGAAAGCAAAGAAAAGTTCCTTGAAGCTTGGAAGTTGTGCCAAGCTGTCACCTAGATATTGTGGGCCATTTGAAGTGCTTGAAAGAATAGGGCATGTTGCATATAGACTTGCATTTCCTGCTAGTACTAGAGATCATAATGTTTTTCATGTTTCTTTGCTTAAGAAATATGTACATGATTCTAACCATGTGACAAATTGGGATGTGATTCAGGTGGAACCCAAGGGAGAGTTCCAAATTGAGCCAATGTGCATCCTCGACAGAAAGGTCACAATGATCCAGAACCGAGCCATAGAGTAGGTAAAGGTACAATGGGAGCATTACGGACCTAAAGAGGGTACGTGGGAGCTGCAGGATGCCATGCGATTGGCACATCCATTTTTGTTCAATCCTGCGAAACACTGAAGTGGTACCAGTGTAGCATTTTGTCCAAATTTTGTAAAGCACTGAGGACAGTGCTATTGAAGGGGGAGGGGAATGTAACACCCCGGTTTTGACCCCATTTTCATTAATACATATGTTGTAAATAATCATGGTGAGGAGCTAAGGGAAAAGGACCCACCATTGATTTAGTTATGTTATGTTTCAGATTGGAATGGTCACCGATGGTATATCGAGACATACGGCATATACTAAATTGCAACATCATGTAAATGTGCATTTTAATTAAATAACCCAACCAACTATGTTCACTGCCACTAATTTGAGAAGGGGCATGATTCTGAAGGATAAGGAAGGGGAATGTTGAACATTGAGTCATGAGGGTAGAACCATGTGTCACCACTCTCTTTTGCTCGCCACCACGTTAGTGATTCCATTGTTGGGGGAAGCGATTGGCTAATAGAAGACCACCACACTCACACTCTCTCCACAACATGCCTTGGCGTAGCGGATGGTCTTTCCACTATGGGGATCGAGAGTCTACTTGTTTCCCTCATGCTGGGTGGAGTTAAAAGGTTCCACATTCCATTGTTAGGGGTTTGCCTTCCCTCTCTCATGTCAATTGCTAGTCTGTGATTTTTCTTCTCTATTCACGCAGAAAGATGGTTCTCCTCTACCTCATGGATTCATTGGCTTGCGGATCAATTCATTCCTTTGTTCACACCGAGTTTTGTGTCTTTTTCCACCATTGTTAGACTGCATAATGGTTCTATTATTTCCATCGCTGAATCATGGCTGTAATTGCATCAATAGTTCTATGGGTTGCGTCTTTGGCCATCACGCATAGTTGGGAGTTGTTCTTTCCCATTTTCTTCCTATGCAATTTCTCCAGCGGTTGCATTGAGGATCGGGTGTTGTAGGTTCATAGTCATTTTTGGGATGCTATTTTCCCATGTTTTACTTGCCTGTGCTTTCCCCTTTTTGTGGTGGTATCGCTTAAAGAATTGCTGAGAGTTCCTACGTTCTGGTCAATTGTGTTTTTCCCCTGTAAAAGGTTGAATAGTTGTTTGGTTGCTTGCATGCAGTGGTTTTGTACTCGGACTACATTGGAGTGGTGAATGAGGGCCTGAGATGCTTGATAAATCTGGTGGGTTGAGAACCACACAGACAGAGCTACTGAGCTGGCTTTCTTCTCCACAACCCCTAAATAGCACTAGAAGGGAGGTCAGGGTCTGAGGGACTACGTTGCAGAGAAGGGACTGATTTCCTTGTGTTAGGTGTGCGTGGGTGTTGTAGAAGCTAGGCTGGTTCTGGTGTTGGTGTCTGTAGCTCTTCAATGAGCTCACCATCTTAGCATTTACCCTTTCCTAGCTCCTGGATGTCCTGATAAACCCAACTTTGTTGGCTTGGTTGATCTGTTGTTCGCCTAATAAACCCAACTGTGTTGTCTTGGCTAAACTATGTACCCTTGTGGTGTTGTTATCCTTGGCTATGTGTAAGCATGTTAGTTCCTTATTCCTTGGGGAATCATGCCCAGCTTTGGGGTGGCAGCGTTGCTGAGAGATTGAGGAGCACATGGGCCTATGGTTGGGTGGAATGTTGCAGCGACGTAGCTGGTTGCAGAATGAGCTCTTATTAAGATAAGTATTCTTTCCTAACTTGCGTCTAAAATCATATTTACCATTGATGAATGATGATATACATGTTAAATGTCGATTTGTATATGCATGAATATTGATTGATATGTTTTTCTTCCATTGTGTATATGAATGATTATGTTTCACAATACGTTTTATGTTTTTAAGTATCATGCTTCAGCATTATATATATATGTGTGTGTGTGTTCATGTTCGTTGGGATAGATGCCCGAATGATTTGATCTAAAGTAGCATCCTCTTGCCCGGTCAGAGGGTTGGGGACATTACAGTGTGGTATCAGAGCTTTGGTTGCAGCATGGGCCTGAATTTTCCGTGAAGATGCAGTGACAGAGCTTATGTTGCAGCATTTGGGCCTTAGAGGGCCATGAGAAACAGTTAACAGAGGTAGGTTGCCTACTGCCCAGAAGACAGAGGAGGAAAATTCAGAAAATTTTCTAAATGTTTTGTCCATTGGCACATCAGAACACTTAGACAGATGGATTGCCGATGCTTAGCTAATTGAGCGCCGCCAATGCAGGTGACTAGGGAACTAACCGTTCGATGCAGCGGTTGCTAGTCATTCCGACAGCCGACGCAGTGGAAGAAAGTGAAAAGAGAAAAGTTTTGAAAATTTTTCTAAGTCATAAAATCATCAGTGAAATTTAGATGACGAAACCACCGATGCGGCGATGGACCTCAGGAGAAATTAGTTGTTCAAACCGTCGATGCCATCGACAGAAAATATTCGTTGGGATCATCGGTAGTGCAAAAGAATTTAGTTGTTTGTCAGTCCACCATTGCGGTTGTCGTGTGGACTAAAACGTCGACGCGTAGCGCTTAGTGGTCCCGACCGCCGATAGAAGAAGAAATTTTCAAAATTTTGTTTAAGTGTTGAAATCATTGGCGGAAGTTAGTTGATGAGACTTTCGATGGACATCAGCAAAAAATAGTTGATCGAGTTCCATAGGGTAGGTAAAGGTACAATGGGAGAATTATGGACCTGAAGAGGCTACATGGGAGCTATAGGATGCCATGCAATTGGCACATCCATTTTTGTTCAATCCTGCGGAAGACTGAAGCGGTACCAGTGTAGCATTTTGTTCAAAATTTGTAAAGCACTGAGGACAGTTCTATTGAAGGCGGAGGGGAATGTAACACCCTGATTTTTACCCCATTTGCATTAATACATATGTTGTAAATAATCATGGTGAGGAGCTAAGGGCAAAGGCCCCACCATTGATTTAGTTATGGTATGTTTCAGATTGGAATGGTCAGCGATGGTATATCGAGACATACGGCATATACTAAATTGTGACATCATGTAAATGTGCATTTTAATTAAATAACCCAACCATGTATGTTCACTGCAACTAATTTGAGAAGGGGCATGATTCCGAAGGATAAGGAAGGGGAATGTTGAACATTGAGTCATGGGGGAAGAGCCATGTGTCACCACTCTCTTTTTCTCACCACCACCTTAGTGATTCCATTGTTAGTTGGGGGCAGCGATTGGCTAGCAGAAGACCACCACGCTCACACTCTCTCCATGACGTGCCTTGGGGTAGCGGATGGTCTGTCCACTATGGGGACCGAGAGTTTATTTGTTTCCCTCATGCTAGGAAGAGTTAAAATGTTCCACATTCCATTGTTGGGGGTTCACATTCCCTCTCTCATGCTTATTTCTAGTCTACGATTTTTCTTCTCTGTTCATGCAAAAAGATGGTTCTCCTCTACCTCACGGATTCGTTGGCTTGCGGATCAATTCATTCCTCTGTCCGAGTTTTGTGTCTTTTTCCACCATTGTCAAAATGCATAATGGTTCTATTATTTCCATCATTGAATTGTCATTGTAATGGAATCAATAGTTCTGTGGGTTGCATCTTTGTCCTTCATGCATAGTTGAGAGTTGTTCTTTATCATTTTCTGCCTGTGCAATTTCTCCAGCGGTTGCATTGAGGATCGGGTGCTGTGGGTTCATAGTCATTTGTGGGCTGTTGTTTTCCCATGTTTTACTTGGCTATGTTTTCCCCTTTTTGTGGTGGTATCACTTGAAGAATTGTTGAGAGTTCCTACGTTCTAGTCGATTGTTTTTTTCCCCTGTAAAAGCTTGAATACTTGTTTGGCTGCTTACATGCAGTGGTTTTTTTTTTCGAACTGCATTGGAGTGGTGAATGAGAGCCTGAGGTGCTTAATAAACCTGGTGGGTTGAGAACCATACAGACAGAGCTACTGAGCTATCTTTCTTCTCCACAACCCCTGAATAGCACTGGAAGGGAGGTCAAGGTCTGAGGGACTACGTTGTAGAGAAGGGACTGATTTCCTTGTGTTGGGTGTGTGTGGGTGTTCTAGAATCCAGGATGGTTCTAGTGTTGGTGTCAGTAGCTCTTCAATGAGCTCACCAGCTTAGCATTTAGCCTTTCCCAGCTCCTAGATGGCTTGATAAACCCAACTTTGTTTGCTTGGATGATCTGTTGTTCGCTTGATAAACCCACCTGTGTTGGCTAGGCTGAACTGTGTACCCTTGTGGCGTTGTTATCCTTGGCTATGTGTAAGCCTGTTAGTTCCTTATTCCTTGGTGAATCATGCCTGACTCAGGGGTGGCAGTGTTTTTGAGAGATTGAGGAGCATGCGGGTTTATGGTTGGGTGGAACGTTGCAACGACGTAGCTGGTTGCAGAACAAGCTCTTATTAAGATAAGTATTCTTGCCTAACTTGTGTCTATAATCATATTTACCATTGATGAATGATGATATACATGTTAAATGCCGATATGTATATGCATGAATGATGATTGATATGTTTTACTTCCATTGTGTATATGAATGATTATGTTTCGCAATATGTTTTATGTTTTTAAGTATCATGCTTCAGCATTATATACATATATGTATGTTCATGTTCGTTGGGCTAGATGCCCAAATGATTTGATGTAAAGTAACGTCCTCTTTCCCGATCAGAGGTTCGAGGATGTTATAGTTGAAAAAATTTTGAAAGATGGTTTTATTTATCCTGTACCGTTGACTGAGTGGGTATCTAGTATTGTCCCTATTGCTAAGAAGCAAAGCACTATTAGGGTTTGCATCGATTTTCGAGATTTGAATAAGGATTGTCCCAAGGACAACTTTCCTACTCTACGTATCGATCAAATCATTGATAACTATGTCGAGAGTGTCATCTTCTCATTTATGGATGGATTTTCCGGTTATAATAAAATAGAAATTCTACCCATCGACTAGCATAAGATGACATTCATTTGTCTGTGGGGAACCTTTTCCTATCGGAAGTTACCCTTTGGTTTGAAAAATGTCAGAGCTACATTCCAAAGCAGCATGTCCTACGCTTTTCATGATATTAAAAAACTTATGGATCCATATCTAGATGACCTCACTACTCATTCACAGTAGTGAGAGGATCACCCAAGGAATCTTAGGGACATTTTCCTTTGATGTCGTCATTATCATATTCGGCTTAATCCACATAAGTGTGTCTTATGTGTTGAGACTGGATGTCTTCTTAGATTTGTGGTTTCCAAAGATTGCATCCTGATAGATCCTTTGAAGATAGCTTCTATTTTGGCTTTACCTGACTCAACCAATATTAATGAACTCCAAAGTTTGCAAGGGATGGAAAACTTTCACTACAACAAATATTGGAATTAGCATCCCTTTTTAGTGTAATTTTTTTACATTGCGTGGTCAAACTAAACGCTAAATGGGGCGTGCCATGGAAAAAACTTAAAGCGTCTAAAAAAAATTCTTTTTTTTCTTCGTAGATAGCATCATTTATGACATCCAAAATAGCATCTATTTGTTTTCTTCCAGAATAGCGTCCAACTTTGCTTCCTAAACAATGTCAAATTTTGCTTCCTAAATAACATTATAATTTTCTTGTAGTGAGTGTCTGCTTTTTCTTCTTAAATGACATCCCCATTAGCGTCATATTTGCATCCTTAATAGAACCATGTTAGCATCCAATATTGCATCCATTTTTTCTACCACTTTAGCATCCCATTTTGCACCATGTTTTACTTCCAAATATGTGCCAATTTTTGCTTCCAAATTTGCACCAATTTTTTCTTCCTTTTTTGCATCGTGTTTTGCTACCAAAATGATGCCAAAAATGTCTTCTATTGTTGCACCATATTTTTCTTCCTATGTAGCACCATGTTTTACATCCAAATTAATGTCTTATTTTTCTACCATATCAACGCCATGTTTGGCTTCATCATTAGTGCCACGTGTTGCATCCTTTTTAATGCCTAGTTTCACATCTTATTTTTCTACCATATCAACACCATGTTTGGCTTCATCATTAGCGCCACATGTTTCATCCTTTTGAATGCCTAGTTTCATGTCTTATTTTGATACCATATCAACGCCATATTTGGCTTCATCATTAGAACCACGTGTTGCATCCTCTTTAATTCCTAGTTTCACATCTCTCATATTTTGGTCACTAATTTAGTCGTTTTTAGTAATTTCATATACGAATTTTGGTCATTTTGTTTGGTCACTTATCTCTCATTGTTTGGTCACTTATCTCTTATTTGTTGGTTAATAATTTAGTTGTTTTTATCTAATATTATAATATCATTAGGGCATGGAGGAATCAAACCACCAACCTCCTGCTTGTAAGGTAGGCACTCTTCCATTGAGCTAGCACCCTTTACGAATTTGGGAACCTAACTTACATAGTTCTTTATAATGGTAAAAATGATCAATACACAACTTTGAGTATTTAATGGTCAGCAAAGGATCATAGATTGTATAAGTTCACAATATATGACCAATCAGGTTATGAAATCCATAAACCTTTTCTAGGAATTTTGAACAAAACTCAAGAAAATGGCTTAATGGGATTGCAAAAATCATTATTCCCTAGCAATCGTAAGTGTATCACTATATGATACCTATCAACAACAATTATCTTAGTGTGGATTCCAAGTATATAGTAGATAAGCATGATCATCCTAGAGCCATGTATAAGTGGAGCAATAAGGAGAATCAAAAGAGGATGATCAACCCAATAGTTGGTGCTTCACATGGATCCTATCCACCATGGGATGAGAAAAGTTCCTTCTTCCATAAAGCAAATGAGTATCCACAAGGAAAAATGGTTAGGATATATTGTGATGCCAATTCATAATTTTTATTCACTTTTGAAGGTGATGTTGCAGTGCTTGCACTAGGAGATCTACATGATCCCCAACAACATTGGATATAAGCATATTCATGGGGCTGTAGAGTATAGGATGAGGATGTATTTTTATCATTTTCTTTGGAAAATCATGCATGATTTGAAAGACTGGGAGAAGGAATAGAATTGGATATACTTAACAAACTACAATCATGACAGGGCATAGGACTCTACTCTATAGTCATTGTGCAGATGTGGGAAATGGGTATAACTTCCTAAGGACTATGAACAACATCCATTTAAATATGAATGCAAAACCTTACATGACAGAGGAATACTCAATGGCAATGATCTTATTGTTTCTAACATAGAGATACAAAGAAGCCAGAAATGGAAGCTCCAAGGGGATACACATAAATGCATACAAACCTATCCCTTTCAGGAATATTCCTTTCATTGAGGCAATGAGAGCTTGGGGGAGAGTGATCTAGAGATGGTGTATGATAATGTCGAGCATAAGAGTAATGTTGGCTAAATCCATGACCTCGTCTCACACATTCAGGTGTTGCCTCTAAGATAGGACTTCTTGCAGTAGTCTTACTTTGATTAGGAATGGGAAGTGTACTCTTATCAACAATAGGACTATGACTTGATCCTCTTAAAAACCTTATGCTTGGAGGCCTGCTTCGACTTTTCAAAGGACTTTGAGCTATGTTTTTCCATGAATTCCTACTCAAACTACTTTGTGTGCTCATTCTTAAATTCCTACGAGCAATCACACTTGATATCCTACTTAAATCCTTGTGACTTGGGATCCTGCTTACAACCCTACGAGAAATCACACTTGGGCTCCTACTCAAGCTCATTCAAGGACTTCTACTCAATACCCTTATGGGACTTCTACTTAGGCTCCTACTTGAGATTCTCCTAGGACTCTCACTCTGGCTCTGGCCAAGCTCCTTCTAGGGCTTCTTCTCAAGCTTCTTCTAGGGATTCTTCTCAAACTGTTCCAAGGGATCTTGTTGGGACTCCTTGGAGAGGAAATCTCATTTATTAAATTAACAAGACAACAAAGTGCACAACATACAATTACACAACACCAAAGTAAATGAAATAATATATATACTGAAGAATGTCCAGATAATACCAGAAACAAACTGATAGACCTTAATAACACTTCCATGAGATTCACAAATCATTTCAATAAAAGGGGAAAGGAAGACTGACCTAGAACTGCTAGGGGCATCACTCTGAGGAGATTGCTGGACTCTTGTGTGCCTTAACTTCAACAACATCTGTCTCTTTTGTTTTTTCCTCATTCTCTTTCACTAATTTGGCTTCTTCCACAATATATTTGACCACAATTCCTTTCTCTTCCTCAATGCCTTGCTTGTCTAAAGTTTATTTCATTGGTAATGCAATTATTTTTGCTGGAATGAAAAAAAAAACTATAGTCATATGATTTTCCATATAATTCTTGGTTTATAAAATATTTTCAAAATCAATTAACAAGAACATCTTTAGCACAATGATTTCAAATTTCATGATATGCAATTAAAAACCCTATCAAGACCTGGATTAAATTCTAAATTTGAGAGATAATAAAACCACCTTTACTACTGAAAATTTCAGCAAAAGCAAAACTAAGATTTAAGAGTCATGCAATTAAACCTTTCACAAATCGTCTACTATGATATAAAAGGGCCATTAATCATGTAGCACCAATACTGGAAGCCAGAAAAAAAAATGTATGGTCTATGGAACCATAGGCAAAGTGGCCTCACAGAAGAAAGAGTTTTCAAAGAGGTACCACAATTTTTAATGGTGCCCATTAAAATTTTAATTTTAATTTGTGCAAATTTTACATCTAATACCTTCAAAAAAAATGGAGAATAAAACTTCGGTTAAAGTGTGACCATTGTATTGCAGCAAAACAACATTATCAAACCCAACATCATCATTTCTATAAGTTCCACAAAATGCTTGATGGCAGGTGGCAAGCTAAATATTAAGTCAGTAATGAACCCACTTACCAGAAAGTTGAGGATTCTCAACTGCAGGGGAGTGTGTCTTTGATTTCACACTTTTGTTACCAACATCATTATCACTATCACTTTTAGTACCGCTCTCACTATCACTGCCACTATCAATTTCAGTATCACTCTCACTTTTGGTCTCACTCTCACTATCACTGCCACTACTATAGTCACTATCTGATCTCCTACAATTCAAAAAAAATTCTTCAAACAATATTAGAAAAATGAATTGTGTATATAATACATGAGACTACATTTCATATTCCTAGGTCAATGAATAAAGAATCCATACCACTTGGACTTCCGTCTTAATCTCTTCACTTTTCAACCATGTGTTTTCCCTCTCCGCTTGTCCCTCTGTTGCTTTGTATGTCTATGCTTGTTTCTTCGTGATGATTTATTCTCACCCTATCATCTTCAGTTGAAGTGTTAGTATCATACGACGAGGAAGAGTCTGAGTCAGACTCACTGTCAGAAGTGTCTGAATCTGAATTAGTTTCTGATGAGGTATCTGAATCAGAAGAATAATGGCATTGCCTCCTCTTTTGTCAGTCCTTACGCACCTTCCTATGTTTTTTCCTTTTATGCATTTTTCGGCTATCATCACTTGACACTACTTCTTTTGTAGCCTTCTATTTCTTTCCTTTCTTTTATCTGCAGATAAATCCAAATTTTCATATCTGAAAGGAATAAATGAAAACCATCTCTACAAATTACATTCAAGATATCAGTCCAAGAATTAGAACATTTATGGTCAGTTAAATATTCATCAATGGCATAGCATGATGCTTACAACTTAAAAGATAAAAATACCTTCATCAAGTGCAACTCTACCGTTATCTTTTCCTGGAAAAAATTCACCACAATTAGAAATATTAACTAGAGCAATAGGCCTTACTCAATCTGTAGTTGATAACTGCTCAATTTTCTTCATTACATCAATTCCCTCAACAACTCTTCCAAAGACAACATGCTTCCTGCAGATAATAAGAAAAGGGACATTAATGATATGAGAGTAAAACAATAAAATAGAGATGGAGAGAGGAAAGATATCCACATTAGTTAGAAAAATGTTAGCCTCACCCCCAATAAGTCCTCTTATTGCATGTACTACTGCAAGCCTTTTTCTTCTATGTCCTTTCAAAGTTATTTTTGCAAATTTCCCCATCTTATAGCACACAATTTCATGATTTTTTTGCATGTCTTCCATAAGCAAGACCCCTTTGTTAGACAGGATGTCTACTTCAAGTAAGACTTCTACATCAAGTAGGATGTCCTCCTCAGGCAGGATGTGCACACTGGACAGTACCTCCACTTCCTGTTGGCCATTCTTATGCATTGCATTACCCACATTAAACAAGAAATCCAATTTGTATAGGGCATTCACAGAGTATCTTAATGATGTAAGTAATTCTCTTTCTAGGATTCCCACATATATGATGTCAAAATTGTGCACTTTTCCTCCATTACGTAGGCCATATGAGTTATGCAAGCTGGGTGTGCTTGTATTTTATGGAAATGTCTCCACTTTATGGGGATGCTATGGGAACAACTAGACCCCCATAATGCCTATGCCTAAGACAACTAATTGCTATTGTAGCTTTGATGTCTTTGGGTATTCTAGTCTAATAATTTTCCACCATGAAAAACATGAGAGGTAGACTGCAATAGAAAGTTAGCTCAATGGAACTAGATTCAAGTATTTCAAAGCTACCATTAGTATCACAATATTAAAAACATGGATACAATGATAAGATAACAATGAAAACAAGTTTTTGGTTTACTTTAACACTGTAAGAAACCTGATTGGGAGTGTTACCCTTTTCTAAATTTATATGATGATACTTCTTTAGCATATTCATAGATATTACATTTCAGTTTTGAATTTAGTATTGACATGGGAAATTGTGTGTTGATATATCCAGATATAATATTGGAGTAATTCCCACAAGGAAGAGCTTGGATTTGTGTGACAAGATATCAGTTTCTTCCTTTTTCAAAAATATATTGTAGATAAGTTGTTGATTGTTCTAGTGGTATTAGTGTGAAGCGTTTCTTTATATTTTCTGAATAGAACTATATTTGTTTCAATGGCTGATAGAACTACATTTATTAGATTCTTTATACATTTTGAGGTTGGATCATCCTAAGCATTTCTTACAAGTGTAGTAAAAATAAGCTGGTGCTCACAATAGGCTCTTCTGATCAAATCTTGCATTGCAAGGAGAAATTTATCAGTCTTTTATTTGTTGCATGGGTGTTTTATGCAGGTGTCGATTAGCTATAGTTCTTGTAAGGTTAGATTTTATAGAACGCTTAAAGAAAGTTGTCACGTGCATTGAACAAGGTCGCATCCTATGTCTAGTTTTATCTCTGTATATCTTTTTATTGCATTGTATATAATGTGTAGTACCATATAACTGGACAATTATGCCTTACAAAATTATAATATTTGGCCTTGACCTGACATGTTTAAAAGATTCTAAATTTAGGTAGCAGCTAGCACTGTAATAAATCATCAATTAACAATTTTTGAGAATTGCATATCTAGATAATCATGCAGTTGGCTTGTTGAACAGTTCATTTCAAAATTTGTAAAGTTTTCCTTGACTACCTTAAGATATCTATGTTGGCACAGACACTGTTACAGATCCAACATTTCTGGTGACGAGGACTTTTGAAGACTTTGCTACATGGGTCGACACATCAAAGATCAAGAGGATATTTTCACAATACAATGAGCATTTGGATGATTATGATCTTCTCAACTAGGAATCTAGAGGGTTGATTTAGGGTTCTTATATCTTCCATGTTCCCTGATTTTTGATAAGACAATCTCATTGTGGATTTTCTAATTGTACATTCTGGTTTTTTTTTTTTATCTTTTAGCTTCCCATAATTTTATCCTATGATGTAGCTTGTTCTCGTGAGCCTTAAAAAATGTGAATCACCAAGTTAAAAGGATAATGTTTCTTAGTTCTTTCAAATATTCATATCTGCTACCATTTTCTGTAGAATTATCATAAGTGGAATCACCGAGTTGAAAGGATTATATATGTATTGAAATCTAAATAATGTCTTCAGTTTCTCAAAGTCCTCGTTTCCCTTGGATTGCATCTAGTGTCAATTGTATAGAAATGGACTTATGCATCTGAAATTGAATTAATAATTAATTATGTACCATTCAATTTGTTCAGGACATGGCATTGCACTCTAAGCTAATTGTATACTCATCAAGGTACTAGTAATTCCCAGAGAGTAGCTACTTATATACTATAACAATGGCCATATGTAGGGAATTTTCTATTGGGCTAGCTCCCATCTCCTTGGTGGTTCAAGAAGTTGCATTGCCAATATAACCGATTTAATGGCAGACCACAACTGGGAAAGAATCATTGGGTTTTCTTATTTACAAGTGGTAGAGATAGGTTTTATACAATCATAAAATTCTAACAACTTGCCATGCAAACAATATTTATGTATAAGTAATATTGAGTAAAATAAAAACAAGAATTGAGTCGTTTCTTCAAACAATTTAAAAGGAACACGATATGATAATGACTAGATTGCCATGAAAAGAGTTAGCATTTTTATGGACATAAGAAGGATGTGCAGAAATAAATTAGATTGGAGATTAAATTCAACACATATTTGATTCATAGTTACTACCTGGTAGGTGTTATTCTTAGCCCATAAAACGTATTCCTAATATTTCCATAAGATTACATATTTGCAAGTTAAACCTGCATTGCCAAAACAAAAAATAAAAAATTATAAACTTGAATTTGTGTAGTTTTAAATTATCTTATGCATGACTTTTCTTTTTAAACAATAAAAATACCAAAAATAAAAGGAGAAAAAACATAACCAATATCTTTGATTGGAGTAAACCATAAAAATGTTATGTATTTATGCTATTGATTGCAAAAATAATTGAAATGAACTAACCTTTAAAATGATGTGGGTTTAACATCGAATCACATGATAAGGTTGAAGTATGAGTTAAAGTGCACTTTCATCTTCTCTTTCATGCTCTAAAATACATACAAAACAAGATCAGCATACCTACACATTGTATTCATTGAAACATTCATTTGCATATATTTGTTTCATATATGAATCTTTATTTAGAACAAATACATTTTAAGTGAAAAAACACTGTATATAACCAATGATAAAATGGAATCCTTATTTCATCTTTAATCCTATGATAAGATTGTTACTCGTGCATTCATTATAAGTGAATACCTCAACTGGTGTGTACTTCAACTGACGCTTTACGCCTAACCATAAAATGCTTGCATCCTATGTATTATCCACGGCCTTCTCTATTTGAAAGCACCTTAAAAAGGCGTTATTCCTCCCCCTCTCTATTTGAAAGGAAATCCTTTAACCAATCCTCTATATTTTAAAGGGGATGATTAACTATTAAAAAAGCATCGCGTGACCTCTTAAGATCTAAAGGTGGGCATAGCTTCATAAAGGCTCTCTGCACCCACTATGTATGGGCCACACCGGTGGGACAGGGGCCCGACTCTAGGTGGAAGAAAAAAGAATAGATTACTTCAGACCCAGAAGGGGCTCTCTATCCATAATTGAAAACGGGGAATTGAAAAGCTTGGCCAACCAACAGTGGAATAGTTCAACTAGTAGCCAGTCGACAAGTGTGTAGTTCAACCAACAAGTGTGTAGCTCAACTGGTAGCTAGCCTAGTACCAGTTGCCAATTCCTTTAGTACATATATATAACAAAAATCAAATTATCTTTAAAATATATAAAAAGATGTCCCTTTCTCTCTATGTTTGCACTCTTTATATATAAAAACATATCACTACTCTTATGTATATCTAAAAAGTATTTTTATATATGTATAAATTTAGAAATCCAAAATTAAAATAAAATATATATAAATTTAAGATTCCAAAATCAAAATAAAGTAATTAAAATTTCTTACACATTAAACTATGTACTAAATAAACTTTACACAATTAACCAGTGTTTTTATAAAGAAAACAATATTAAACAAGTGGAATAAGCAACAAAGTTGCTTAATACCTACCTCGTAAGAAGAGATTGAAAATATATAGCAATAGGATAATTTTGCTATAAAAATATATGATAAAACAAATATAATTACAATTTGAAAGAAATTAAAACAAAAA
>LPNX010550090.1:1677012-1755326 GCA_001517045.1 Pseudotsuga menziesii
CGCTGTTATGTGCTTCTAACTTTTAAGGATTCCAAGCGATAAACAGACAATATTCGCTGAAAAACGAATCGAACCTCCCTGTTAAATTCCACCAATCTATAACTAGACCACAGTCACGATACCATTTAGCTAAAAAGCATAAGCAATTCCTCAGGCCTTCAACCACTGATTTATAACTATTACCGGGCTCTGCCATCGCCGAATCCTTCATCTTCCTCTGCCTTTTGTTTCTCTGTGGTTCAAGCTACAAAGCCATGAACACAGTAACAGGAATAGCAGCCAACTGCATAAACACTGTTGTTATTGGTATCATAAAGCTAATACGGCCATTTTTGGGGATTCGGTGAGCGATTAGATGCATCTGACATCACCTCGAAAAATGAGTGAAAGGCTCCACTATTTTTGGAGAAAGCAGAGACCGGAGAAAGCAGAGACCGAATACGCTGTTAAGTGGTCTGAAATGCTGCCTCCGTTTTCAAGCCACACGCAGGAGGAGACATTGCCAATGTATATTACAACAGACTCCAAGTCTCAAGATCTAGTCTCTACTAGTAACATAAATAACCATAACCAAGCTGCTCTCAATTCTGTCATTTTCCCAATATCATGGCAACAGCTTCAGAACACTGAGTATCCGGTACTCGGTGACAGGGCCACAATGCTCAGTACTCCATTGTCTGATCCCAATTTCCACTGAATTGCTGCAGTTCTAGACCAAATTCAGCACAACTTTGAGTTCATCTTGAGAATGCCAGGTTTAGTTAGTCGTTACTAATTTGTCATGGGTCTAACATTTGATAATGGTGGAAATAGGGGCGTGTCTCTAATGCTGGAGCCTATGCAACCAAAGTTACATCATTGTTTCCCTTACTATTCTAAGGGAAAAGCCAAGAAGGTGTGAGCTGCAAGTTTCCATTCTTGTCCAGCTATGAGATGGCTTCTTGTGAAATTAAATTTTATCTTTTCTTTTTCCAGTGATTAGGATGCAACAACACTAGTTAATAGTGTAGAAATTATTAATTATAATTGCTGATATAATTATTAAAACATATCAGCATTAGCTCATATGACAGATCAACATTAGCCTAACAAGAGAGTCTATCAATTCTAATATAAAACTCACCAAAACGAAGTTATCTGCAATAAACCGTGATAGCTCGTCATCACTCGACGATCGGCATGGTATATGCAGCCGGTCTAGCAGAACGCTGGGAAGCTTGGCGAAACCAGGATCGTCTCTCGCATAATTATTCAATTTAAAGTTAAATTTCATGTCCCGGATGATTCTAGTGGCCACCACGCCAGATAGGAGCTACTACAAATTTCATAATCTGTCTCTGGATTTTCTTCCGGGCCCTGTTTTTCTTGTCGCCGGTTGCAAGAGCTTACTTTGCTGTTGTAGCAGACAAAATGAATTTTTGATATGCAATCCTGTCACCCAAACCTGGATACAAAGCTCATCACCATGATCGTAACTTCTACAGAGTCTTAAAGCTCATGTGCAAGGCTCTGGAAGAAGCCCGAGATAGTCTGGATGAATACATGATTTCTGTTAATAATGCAGTGTCCATTCTAATCAAGCAGAGTCCTCGAGACTTGAACCTCAGGTTGGCAGAATCAAGAAGCAGGATAATGCATGCAGTGACTCTGTACAATGCATATTGCTGCAACAAGGGTGTCTCCACTTTCCACAATCCAATGCAGGTACCCACGGCAAGAAATTATAGAAATGTCCTTCAAGGGGACTTGATGAATATATGGGAATGCTTGAACGAGCTGGAACAGGATTATAAGGATAGAGAACCAGTACATGGACCTTGTCCAAAGAGAATTCTGAAATCCGTTGCTAAGTTGAGAGCTAAAACAGTTTGCAGAGATGATATTGACAAATGGGGAGAAGAGGAGATGGAACACTTCTGTAGAGCAGGGGGCTTGGAAGCTTTGATTAGTCTTCTAAGTTCATCAAATTCACAGTGTGTTCAGATGCAGGCATTGAAATATCTTGGGACAATTGTAGCAGTTTATAATGAGGATATGTAAAAAAGGATCACCAGTATTAATGATCCGAGTGCCGTGGAGCTGCTGGGATCTATTATAGCTTCGTCTGGTGGAGATCATGTTCTGTCCGAAGCAGTAGCTTTGATGCGTGCAATGATGAGAAATAACAACGGAATTGATGTTAAAAAAGCTTGGCAACCAGGTACAATGGCTGCTCTGTTAAAGCTTCTTCTTTGCAGCCCATCCAGCATTGAGGTACAAGCAAACACACTGGGGATTTTATGGGAATTTTCTATATATGAAGAATATCGTTGTAAAATAACCAACGGTACTATGAATATCAATGGTGAAGTTTTATTAGAAAGGTTAGTTTTGTTATGTAAATCTTCTTCGTCTCAGCCAGTAATCGAATTTTTTGCAGCAGTGCTCTTGCAAAATCTCTGCATTGACAAAAATATCAAAACGAAAGTATTGTCCACGGCAGGATTATCAGAGCGCTTATGTAATTTGATCGAGAGCTTTGATAATTGTTATCATAAATCATCGATGGCACAGCGGATCCAGGCTTTCAAAAGAGTTGAGTATTTAAATTCCCCGATGGAAATCGGATTCTCTGTATCAATGCTGGACTATCATTCAGAAATACAGCAGATAAGAGGCCTGGATCTGTTAATGCTGGGATTCTCAGAGTCTCTGCTAGATCTTGCTGCCTCCGAAGGTGTAATATCGAGGGTGATCCGCTTATTGAAATCTGGATCGACCACCGTGCTCGAGAAGGCCACAGAGGCGCTTTATATGCTCTCCATGCCTGAGGAAAACGAGGTGAGAATAGCTTCGAATCACATCACCATTCAAAGGCTCGCCGATCTGGTGCATCTTCCGGTGGGTACAAGACTCCACACTCTCCTCTACGACCAATCGCTGGTGGTGACCGATGCCAAACCTTTCTCCGTCAATGGATATAATTTTTATTTTTTTAATTTTAATATTATGACGTCATGTGGACACATGTCAACTCAAATCCAGATACCAAATCCCAAGGCTGACATCATCTTCTATCCACCAATCAGCTGTTGACAAAAATAGTTTTTTAACAAAATTAAAAAAAATATTTTACAAATCCCTAAATCATACTTTGCAAAACAGGTTTTGATTTTTTTAAACTGCCTCAAAAAACACCAGCTAATAGCAAAGTCAACCAAAGTCAAAAGGTGATCGATTACAATATACCTGCTGAGGTAGGTATAATAAATTGATATGAATCAATTACTTAAAAATACTTACTCATCAACCTAAAAATACTAATAGAAAAGTATTGGATCTTTATTATAACTACATAATCTCCCAAAATAAATCAAATTTCCTTTAAAATATATATATGAAATATCTTCTCTACCAAGTACGTTGATTGATAATCTATCTCAATGAGGCTGGCATGCAAGAATAATCGTTGTGGATCTCGTTGGATCTCTCTTACTTTGTTTAAGAATAAAGTGAAAATGAAAGATGTAAATACTCCGGCACAGGAAGGGAAATAACTATTTCTTTTTGTATAAATCCAAATTAGTTCTTTTATGTTCATAACTTAGTATGAGTGAAGGAGATGGATGTTTATTTTTACATTGCATTATATTGTGGAAGCAAGGGATGGAAAACACTGAGTTCTAGAAGCAACACTAAAGCGAGGAGCAATTATTTAAATTGACTAGTAAAGCCATAAGCACAACTAGTTTAGCGTCCACCAAATTGCGTTCTCTATGTATAAAATATGTATAATGACAATTTTGCTAGCCATCCATTTCTATGGAACAAGAAGTCTAATATAAATATAACTACTAAAAAAATCATATAGATCTTCTGTATAACATTGTCACAGTATTAAACTATTTTTAAATATATGAAAAAGATATAGGAAACTTTTTTTTAATAATAACAATTAAAATATTGTCTGAAACAATTATCAAAACATAAATAACATAATACCTCATGGTAAGAGGATGCATTAAGATTTATCTTGTGGGTAGTAGCTTAAAGAATATAGCAATGGAAAACTACATATACAATTTGATTGTGCACTCTCAAAATTAAAAAGTAGAGTAATGGCACACTACCTTTACAATTTGTAACTCTCAAACTTGAGACGTGGAGCAATGTCACGATACCTATACAATTTGACTATGGGACTCAAAATTTAGACGGATGGATACATTAAAGCAACCATTAGCTATTGCCAAAGGACAAACAAGCTAAGCTACTTTCCAATGCTCGCTATTGCCAAAGGATAAACAAGCTAAACTACTTTCGAATGCGGATTTATTGGAGGAGACCTTTCAAATGGAATCTCTAACCCACTGTCGTAGGTTCCTCGAATTTCTATGGACTATTCTCTACAATATCCATCTAGGTTTGATTATTTCAGCTGGGTATGGTCTGGAGGATACATACAAAATATGCAGTGTGAACTACAGTTATTAGTTGTAAGTTTGTAACTACAACTTGAGAAAAATAGTCAAAAGTTATAGGAAATAATTCTGGGTTTGAGTTATATAATGCTCAAGTTGATTGAATAATGACATGAGAAAAATAGTCAGAAGTTACAGGAAATAATTCTGGGTTTGAGTTAGATAATGCTCAAGTTGATTGAGTAGTGAACACTTGTGATAGCCGATTGGATTTTGACTGGACCAGAACTTTCTGAAGTTGAAAAGCATACACAGGTTGAGGTATTGTACAAAGCTTTGACTGATGAGTTTTTCTGGGTTCTATGCCTGAGAAGTGCTTCCAAGTATCGTGATATTCGTATTTTTGTAGGAGTTTTAAGCATCTTGTTGTGTGAATCTAAAGAACATACAAGAGTTGGTGCAATGGGAAAAGCTTCTAATCCTAAATGTTTAGGGTGCTCTTAGTTGGAAGCGCTGCCAAGTATGGATACATTGGTATCTTTGGATGATTTTTAGGTGCTGCCATGGATACATTGGTATCTTTGGATGATTTTTAGGTGCTGCCATGGATACATTGGTATCTTTGGAGAAGTTTTAGGCATCTAGATGAGTGAAGTTGAAGAGCATATCGGGGTTGTTGTAATGGGAAAAAACTTAGAATCCTACATGTTAAGGGGGGCTATGAGTTAGAAGCGCTGCCAAGTATGGAAGCATGTATCTTTGGAGGTTTATCTTGTTACTCTGGATATACAAAATAATGAAAACTTCACAAGTAATTACTATTCCAACTAGTAATTACGATTCCATTTATTTTTCATGTTCAAAATACTTTCATCCTTCCTTGAATTCAAGGTACACATTTAAGGTAAATGTGTAGAATAAATATTTTAAGTTTTTAACATTTTTAACTTATTTTATAGGAGTATTTGAGGGTGCTAAATCTATTTGTAGATTCAAAAACACAATCTGAATACAATCTCAATTTAGATTTTATGAAAAAAAATTGACTAGATTCTAACCAAAATCCACTAAAAAAATCCAAAACTGAAAATAAATAAACTAGTCCAATTTTAATACTCATAAGTAATAAATACAAGTGTATATGGTGAAATAAAGTTGTGTTTAAGTAAATACAAATGTGTATGGTGAAATAAAGTTGTGTTTAAGCATCCTTTGCACACCATGTAATGCTTTACAGAGTAAGGGGTGTGCACTGTTGGATTGTATAGAATTAAATACTCTACAACCTTGAGTGTGCATCTTAAATCATTCAATATTGTAAAGCATTCCTTACAATGTGAAATGTGCTTAAATATGCAACCTGCAGCAGTGAAATTACCGTAAAGCATTCTCTACAATGTGGAATTGGCATTAAAAATACACCTTGCAGCACCGAAATTATTGAATCTGCCTTTGGTTTAGAACTAATGGCTCCTAATCCCGCAGCAGCACTAAATAAGCTCATGCAAGGTTCTTATTAATAGCTATGTAAAATGTGTACATAAAAGCATTAAATACTTTACATAGACAATCATTTTAGCATAGAAGGTCCACTTAGCTATCGAGCTTAGATGTTGGATCAAATTCAATGATGGGAAGGTTATTAGAATTTGAATTCCATTTAGATCTTCAAGCAGATAGTTCTGATAATGTTTGCAGTAAATGGAAAATGAATACATGTGGCCGCCTTTCACACACCTGGGTTACGTCGCAGAAATCTTCAAGCCACTCGGTGTGTCCTTGGGGGCAAGTCTTGAGTCAAGGCTGTCACCTTGTTCTTGACTCCTTAGTTCAGGCTAACTCCTAACGAAGCCAAGGAGGATAGACCCTATTGAATTACTAAGGCTAATTACTTAGTGTGATGGTGTTATAATAATTAAGTTGTTGAGGAGTTTTGAAGTTAACCAATGAAAGCAAAAAATAACAAGATGCAAGATTTAAAGCATATAAGCACAGTAACGACACTCAGTATAGATATAATTGAAAGAATTGATCAAAGTAAATCACCAGTGCCTTAAATGGAGTCAACAGAGAAAATAATGTTCTTGCATGCGCTTGATGGAATGTTTTGCAAATGTATCTTGGTAGATTTTAAATTAATGTGGAATGTGAATGAATTAAATTAGGTGAAAAGGGGACTCTAGATATACCCGAGGGGTACTTGGAGTATGTCCAAAAGTGAACTTTCACGGCTACCCGCAAGGTGTTTGTGGGCTGGAACGGAGTCTCGGAGACTATTGTTCATAACGCACCCGTCAGGGTGTGCCAGATATTAGCACCTTGAGGTCACTTTCTAGTTGTTCCCACTCCTTTGGGTATTTTGCCATCGCTTACAATTTGTACGAGGCGTTGGATTTTATCATGATGGTTTGTCAAATTGGGAGGTGAGGACTAATTAATCTAGTCACTCAAGTGCTTTTGATGTAGCTTGTCTGATCGGACAAACCGCAGCCAAGTATAGAGCATACACACCGGAGTCTTTGTTATTTTTAGTAAATTTTAAAAGAGGTGTTCTTATTAAAAAGAAAACCCTCTAGGAACCTCTTTCGGTCCAAGTGGACCTCAATCAAGGAATCAAGGAGGGGTTAATTTTATTAGGATTATCAAAACAATAAATGAAAAATGGAATCATAGATATACAACACCAGTTTTCTAATTAGTCCTACCACGCATGTCTTTCCCCTTGCGGGTCAATTGGGAAGTTGTGGGGTAAGTAGTATGATTACTTTTGAATTGAAAATATGGAATAATGCAAAATATTATCAAAGTATACAATCCTGCATGTCAATACTAAACTAGAACAAAAAAAATGAAAAAATGCAAAAAAGTGAAACGGATGGGGATCCCCCTTGGGGAGATTGGGAGCGGGCTCGAAAGAGCCTACTCAAAAAATATTTTCTTTTATTATTATTGATTACAATATCAGCTAACTAAAATACGAGAAAAATATTGGTCCTTATATGGGATGAAACTAATATCTTACAACTTTCCAAACTTTTAAAATTTCAGTCAAAGGGGAGACCCCTGGGAGGATTTGAACACTCCCGAGGCCACTTTCGAACAACAAATTATTTTCTTTTCTGTTACACCTACTAAAAATAGCAAGCATGTTAGATAAAATATGCCCAAAATCACTTTAAGTGTACCTTTGGGTCAACCTACCTTAACTCAAAAAAGACTAAGTTAAAACTAGCTAAACAGGTGAAAAAGGAACCGAGGAAAGGAACCTTTCCTTGGGATCTTGGCTTGCTATTTGTGCAGCTAATGAAATATGCACTGATTTCTGGATTTAATCTTTTATAAAATAGAAAAAGAAATCTAGAGCATGCAACCTACTGATTTTCTTTAACTTGCCATACAAAACGGACAATTTCTTTATGCTAGATCTAGAATGCTTAATGATACTTTTCATAAATAAGATCTAGACTATGAGCTTTGAAATAGAATATCTATGTAAATTTTACTTTAATATAATAGATCAAAATGATAACAAAGCTTTCAAACAAAGTAACCATGTAAGAAAATTGATTTTTTGAAGGAGAAAGAGAGAGAAAGAGTGTTGGAAGCCTGGGAATGTTGGGCTTTGGAGTTTCCTTTGGTGGAACATCGAGGGACTATGTCATTCAGGAAGATCTTGAAGATGAGGAAGATGCAAACTAGCTCAACCTCTTCTACAAGCAAGATCACCTGCAACTTAGAAATCCTTGTACAAACAGATGGTTAAAACATAGGTGCTGCTGGAAGAGATAATTGGAAAGCATGCAATTAAACTTAAAATACATGCAACTCTAATAGATCTGAAACAAGGAAACAGTAAGAGCATAAATCAAACTAGAATAAACTCTCACCCTAATAGGAGGTAGCTCTCTCCTTCAAGGCCAACAATCAACCAGCAAAAGCAATGATAAATAACACAGATTATACCTCATAAGCATTTGACAATCACCATCCACACATGAAGAGCATTACACCATAGATCTTGCCTCCAAAGCTTCTTTATTTCAGAGTAATAAACAATAACACAGTACAAGAGAAACAACACATCAATCCCAGATCTAACTCACTTGGAAGAGGTGATTTGAGCTTTATTTATACAAAAAATAGGAAATCCAACCCAAGGGGGGCACAAATCCCAAGGAGACAGGCCACTGTAGCTGAAGCAGAGTCCATTAATGCTGATCTAAAGCTAAACTGAGCTTCCACTGAGCCTACTTGTCAATCAGGGGGATGATTTAGCTGACACATCAACCCACAGACTGACACATCAATCCACAGAGCTTCCAAGAGAGCCCACACATGTGGAGGAGAGAGAGATGGTGCAATTCCCCATAAAGGATGTTGAAGTTCAGCTCTGGATCTATCTAGATCACCTCCTTCAGTCAAGGATTTGTCAGATCCAATCAATCTGGTTTAGATCTGACTAATTTCAATCAAATCGGCTGAGAATCCACTGATCTAGGATTTTGGATTTGCTCCATTATTCATCAATTTATTAATTAAAATAATCAATAATTGATTTTTTGGGGTTTTCTGACCTGAGTGATGGAAGATCACTCAAAATTAGGAAATAGTGGGTCTATATGTTTACTGGGTGCTCTTAGCTTGAAAATGAGCACCTACATGACTGAATCTGATTTCCAAGCCCACTTTTATTACAAAACCAATTTTCCCAATTAAACTATTAAAAAATAGCCTAAGTTTTGGAAAAATTAAATTTTAATAAAAAACACTGAAAATTTTAAAAAACCTAGGGGGACTTAAACATGTTCATATGGCTCGACCAAAATGCCTAGCATGTTTATATATTGACACATAGACTCTAATAACCTCAATAGGCGTAAATGCCAAGCCGACCACCCCAACTTTGGAGGTATTGAGTGAAAAACTCAAAAATTATCAGTCGTTTATTCAACAACCAATAATAACCAAGGGAAAAAACACCCTGGGCTGATCGGATTGACAAATAAAGTCTAAGAGACTGAGTCTTTTACAGACACTATCATGCTAGAACATTTATTACAACTCCCCCAAGGGGGTATGAACATGTGATATAGTACAACAAAGTTTTCCAGAAGCAAGACTGAAGGTCTTCTGAAGTCCAAAAAAGTTATCCTTGTTCGGTTCACCAGGCTCACTTGATAAACAACCACTAAGTACAACTTAGGTGGTAACAAGACACAAACTGAACAAAAAAAACCACACAGGAAACGAAGAATTATTGCTCAGGAATTTACAGTATCATTCACAATGATAATATCTGGTGTTACAATAGTTTACATAGGAAAAGAATTCAAATCAAGTAGGGATGGATTCGAATCTATCCATTGGATGTGGCTATATCTAACGGAATCTCTAACTCATGATGTCTCAATCAATATCGGAGTCCAAAATCAACTTCCAGATGTCCAACCAACTCAATCAATCAGTGACAACAAGTTAACTCAGTGCAACTAAGTGTGGTAGGTGGGTAAAGGTGCCTACTCCACATGCATCCATGCATTATCCATGCAAGGCATGCACTAGCTAACTAATTGTGAACTAACTGAAAGTAACTCGTGGCTAATTAAGACAAACTAGTACTAACTCAAGTAGCTTGGTGCCGGGACTCCTAGTGGATCCTAAAATGTAGGGATTGGTCTAGGAGGCATTGAAACTAATGCATGCACATGAAGTAAGTGGAAGTTAACCTCTAACAGTGTTCCCCACACTCTAGTGACTAGTACATGTGGCATCATTAGGCCAAGTGGACCCAATTGTACCAGTGGACCCAAATAATTAATTAAGGTTCCTAAGTTAGGGTAATTAATCTAATAGACATTTGACCAAGGGAGTATTAATAATCTTAAACCCCCCCCCCCAAAAAAAAATTTTAAATTGGAAAATGGTGGGGCCTGGTAATAAGACCATAGGTCACCCAAATATAATCTAAAAGATAGAAAGAAAATGATGCTTAATACAATCGAGGAAACAAGGGAAAACCTCATGGGAAAAAACGTCCCTCAAAATAAGAAGGAAATAGAAAACTTCAAGCTATCTTTAGAAGAAAGAAGCTTCCTCCTTAGAAAAATAACTTGAGCAAAAACACTGTTGCAAATTTGCAGCTCTATGCAACAGCATGGTCCATCAGTGGACCTCTCAATGTACTTCTGAACTGATGACTTTGTTTTTCTCTTCTGGATAGTGAAGGTAGGGAATGATCAAGTTTCTACTTCTATGGGCCATGTAGCTGATCATTCTCCATCATCAAGTAGCACCGAACTGGAACTTTGCTGCACCATACTATAGAGAGAGAATATGTGAGAGATAATGCAACATGCTAATTCTGATATTGATACCTTGTTCTTCTTCTGTCTTCTGGATCTTCAACACCACTTCCAGCTACATGAAGAAGCTTTTAGTCCATCTGGGTTTAGGCTTTTGATTAGGAATAGGTACTGGATTTGGATCTAGAATCTCTTGATATTCAGTCTCAATAACAGGATCATGTTGAATGTGATCTTCTTCATCTGAATCTAAAACCTTTAGCACATCATCATCATCATCAAAAATAGGTGGAGAAATAGTTATACCTTCCTATGCTGCTGGAGGAGTATTATGTAGATGATCTTCTTCGAACTGGACACTTCTTTCAAGGAAGCATATTCTGGTTGCAAACTCCATTAGTTTGTAAGATATTTCATCTTCTGCATATCCCAGCAGAATGCATTCACTAATTTGGGCTTGGAAGGCCTTCCTCTTGTCAAGTGGTATTCTGGTCCAAGCTTTGGAACCAAAAACTCTCAGAAGAGAGACTTGCGCTTATACCCATGCAATGCTTCGAATGGAGTGACCCCAACCACTCACTTGTTGGTTACCCTATTCTTTAAATACGAAGCATAGTTTAGTGCTTCAGTCCAAAGGGAAGGAGGTAGATGCTTGGCATGGAGAAGGCATGTTTCCATCTCTTTCAGTGATCTGTTCTTCCTCTCAGCCACACCATTTTGTTGTGGTGTGTATGGAACTGAGTGTTCCATTCGAATCCCCTCTGATTCACAGAAAATATAGAAATATCCTTTGATGTACTCTCCTCCTTTATGAGATCTTATTGACTTGATATTTTTATTGAAACTGTTCTCAACCATAGCCCTAAAAACTTTAAAAGTCTCAAAAACTTTTGATATTTGTTTCATGAAGTAAATCCAGTAGTTCCTAGAACAATCATCAATAAAGGTGAGGAAGTACCTGCAACCATTAATGGAGTTTGCGGGCATAGGTCCCGCTACATCACTATGTATCAAATCAAGTATAGAGGCAACTATGTGTGCCTTCCCAACATCATACTTCTTTTCGGGATGCTTACCTACCAAGAAACTAGCACATACTCCATCGAAAGTTTGGATGGAGGGAAAACCTTCAACCATTTTATCTTTGTGAAGCAGCTTTAGATATTTGAAATTAAAATGGCCAAATATCTCATGCCAAATCTTGCTAGTGTTGTTACCATGAGACAATAAAGTTGTAGGAGGAGAAACAGGTAAGAAATTTGAGAACTCATAAGCTTTGGTAGAGTGATTTGCAATACCTTTCGCTACAAGTTGTCTAGTGGCTTCTTCTCTAATCTCAACTGATTCTGAATCGAATGTAACTCTCTTGGGAGAGCCTGTATGAGTCATCTGATAAATAGATAACATGTTAAAAGCAAGGGTGGCCATATATAAGACATTCTTAAACTCACCATGTGTCGCTCTAACTGAGCCCCTTCCTTCTGCTGGAATCTCGGAATCATCTCCCATGTGAATGTTAGTCCCCTTTGATAGTGAGAGGGTAGAGAAGGATTATTTGGAAGCAACCATGTGGTTGGAAGATCCAAAATCTATTATGTATGTTGAGGATGGAGAGATAGTTGATTTCAAAGCATGACACCTTTAAGTGTCTTCTTTCTGTGGTTCTTCATCAAGCTTCTTTTCTCTTAGGGAAGCAATGTTATGTTGCTTGAGAAGATCTATCATTTCATCAAGTTCCTTCCTCATACAATGATCTTCAGATGGTACCCCGTTTCACAATATGGATATAACTTATTTTCAAACTTCTTCTTCTTAGAGTCGGAAGCCCCTTTGGAAGTTTGTCGATTTAGTTTAGACTTTGAATCAACTGCTTTTGACTCCTTCTTCTTTGATTTCCCCTTTGCTTGCGCTTTGGAAGAGTCAAAACTAGGAGAGCTTGATCTTTGGATGTCTTGATGACTCCCATTCGAATCAACTTGTCTTGCTCCTTGATTAAGGACTCGAAAAAGAATCTAATGAAAGAACCTTCCAATTAGGAAAGCTTTCTCGCTTGGAATTAAGTATGGAAACAAATACAAAATACTCAGGACCTAGTTTGTTGAGTATAGAAAGGACATTCTTCTCATCCTTCCACTCTACTTTGCATTGAAGTACTAGAGACTTGAATTTAGTAAAGAATTACTCAATGGTCTCAAAACTATTAAGATGTAAAGATACTAACTCATTCTCCAGAATGTGTCCCTGAAGCTCATCTTGTTTGTTAAACAAGCTATCAATCTTCTCCCAGAATTCTCTGGGAGTCTTCAAGCCTTCTAGTTGGAAGAGCAGATCTCTGGATATATAAGTACATAAGTACCCAAATGCTTCATCACAACGGTTTAGAAACTTTTTTCTTTCAACTGGCTAATGAGGCTTAGGATCCCATCCATGTATGATCCTATGGCAGCCATTATTGCACAAGTCCAGTTGTATAGCAATCCTCCAATTAAGACAATTGGAAGTTGTAAGGATCCATGGTTCAGGAGTTTGAGAACTCATAATTTCTCCGGCTGGAAGTACTGCAAAAACTTCACACAAGCTACGTAGAACCTGTCAATTTCACATCAATAACACACTAAAACATATAAACTGTTAGAATCATGCTTTTCCTCCCGGCATTGTTACCACCTAAGTTGTACGTAGTGTTTTTTTTTATCAAGTGAGGCTGGTGAACTGGACAAGGATAACTTGTTTGGACTTCAGAGAACTTTCAGTCTTGCTTCTGGGAAGCTTTGTTGTACTATATCACATGTTCATACCCCATGGGGTAATTGTAATAAATGTTCTAGCATGATAGTTTCTGTAAAAGACTTGGACTCTTAGACTTTATTCATCAATCCGATCAGCCCAGGGTGCTTTTTCCCTTGGTTATTATTGGTTGTTGAATAAACGACTGATAATTTCTGAGTTTTTCACTCCATACCTCCAAAGTTGGGGTGGTCGGCTTGGCATTTAGGCCTATTGAGGTTATTAGAGTCTATGTGTCAATGTATAAACATGCTAGACATCATGGTCGAGTCATATGAACATGTCTAAGTCCCCCTAGGTTTTTTCAATTTTTCAATTTTTTAGTTTTTTCAGTGTTTTTTATTAAAATTTAATTTTCCAAAACTTAGGCTATTTTTTAATAGTTTAATTGGAAAATTTGATTTTGTAATAAAAGTGGGCCAAATAATCTGTTTCAGTCATGTAGGTGTTCATTTTCAAGCTAAGAGCACCATGTAAACCCATGGACCCACTATTTCCTAGTTTTGAGTGATTTTCCATCACTCAGGTCAGAAATCCCCAAAAATCATTTATTGATTATTATAATTAATAAATTGATGAATAATGGAGCAAATCCAAAATCATAGATTAGTGGATTCTCAGCTGATTTGATTCAAATCAGTCAGATCTGAACCAGATTGATTAGATCTAACAAATCCTTGACTGAAGGAGATGATCAAATCAGATCCAGAGTTGATCTTCAGCATCCTTTATGGGGAATTTTTCCCTCCCTCTCTCCTCAACACGTTTTGGCTCATCTAGATGATTTTTGGTGGATGCTTCAGTCAACAGGTTGAGGTGTCAGTCAGATCAGCTCTCTGATTTACAATTGCACTCAGTGAGACTCAGATATGGCTTAGTTAGACATAGAGCGGGCATTGATGGACTCTCCATCAGCACATTTGGTCTATCTCCTTGGGATTTGCGCCCCCCTGGGCTGGATCTTCTGGTTTTTGTATATATCCGAGCACAACAGCCTCTTCCAAGCTAGTTAGAGTTGGATTGAAGGGCTTGCTATTGTAATATTGTTGTAATCTTTTTATTGTTGGAATAAAGAAGCTTTGGAGGCTAAATGCTGTAATGCTCTCATGTGTGTGGATTAAGCATTGTCTTACGGCTATTGATCTTGTCGGCTTTTCTCTCAATTTCTGCATCTAAACCCTGTCTGGCTTGAACGATTCAGCTGAATCAATAGGAGTATAGTTGGGCAAGTAAGGTTACTTGTTTTTTCTATATTTCATAGAATATATGTTTGAAGATCTAGATTATACATGTTTAATAAGTTTATTTGCATGTAAATTTTGCCTCTTTTTCATATATATATCCAGATCTCATGAGGTTTTGTGCAAGATTATGTATCTAGCTTTCAGGTAGCAAGGATTAGACGAGCTATGGATCTAGTTTGACTCCATTGTACATCCAAAAAATTTGTGAAGGCATTGCCCCTCTATATTCCACTAACAATTTTCCATTGTAGATCCTTCCAACAACAGGCCTTTCCCCTTCTCTTACTCCTTTCTTTAAAAAATCAATCTTCCGGTTACCTGTCTCTTCCTCTTATGATCATATCTAGTTCTAAGAATTGAATATATATTATTAGATCTATTTTATAAGAGTATTTCTGCTTAGATATATACTTTTATAAAGAATATCATTTCATAAAGATAGATCTAGGTGTAGGAATTGCCCTTTTTGCAAGTAGCTAAGTCATAGATCTAAAACTTGCTCATAAGGTAGTTTATTTTTCATTCTTTAAAGATTCATATTCTGAAATAAAGTGCACATCTTATTGGCTTCCCAAACAGAAAGCCAATATCCCAAGGAAAGCTTGCTTTCCTTGGTTCCTTTTTGCATAACTAGATTACCCCAATTTAACAAGTTTTAACTTAGTTTTTTTTGGTTAAAAGTAAGCTGACCCAAAGGTACTTTCAGAGTTCTTTTGGGCATATTTTAGTCTAATATGCTTGCTGTTTTTTATCAGGTTTGACAGAAAAGAAAGGAAGATGTTGTTCGAAAGTGGCCTCAGGAGCGTTCAAATCCCCCCAGGGGTCTCCCATTTGACTAAAACCTTTAATTTTTGCACCTTGTAAGCTCTTGATTTCACTCTGTATAAGGATCAAGAGGATTTATATCAGTTCTTTGATATTGTAACTGCTTTTAATAAAAATAATTTTTGAATAGGCTCTTTTGAGCCCATTCCCCATCCCCCCTGGGGGGATTTGCGTCCATGTCCTTTTTTTTTGCTTTCGTTCATCTTTTGTAATCTAGAGTAGCATTAATATATAGGGTAGTATACTTTGACATAAAATCAATTCCATATTCCATTTCTATTGTTTTCAAAGTAACTTTAATACTTACCCCACGAGCCTCCTTTGAGCTGAAAGGTGAAGAAAAGTTCACGGTAGTCTAATTAGAAAATTGTTGTTTGCTCATCTTTTATGTTTCATTTGCTATCATATTTTGTTTCAGTAAGCATTATAAAATTAACCCCTCCTTTATTCCCCAATTGAGATCCACTTGGATTGAAAGAGGTTCCTGGAGGATTTTCTTTTAACAAGAACACCCATTGTAAAATTTACTAAAATTGGAAAGACTCCGGTGTGTATTCTCTGCACTTGGCTGCGGTTCGTTTGATCAGTCAAACTGTATCAAAAGCGCTTGAATGACTAGTATAATTAGGACTCACTCTCCCAAATTGACAAACCATCAGGTGAAAATCCAACACCTAGATCAAACCATCACGGTGGCAAAATACCCAAAGGAAGCGGGAACTTCTGAAAAGTGACCTCGGGGCACCGATATCTATCACACCCTAACAGGTGCATTATGAAAAATAGTTCCAGAGACTCCATTTAGCCCACATATTCCTTGCAGGTAGTAGCCATGAAGGTTTAATTTTGGACATACTCCAAGTACACTCGGGTATATATGGAGTCCACCTCTCCGCCTAATTTTAATCAACTCACACCTCAAATTTAACTTAAAACGTACCAAAAGGGAATTACAAAACATTCAATCCAAGCACATGCAAGTACATTGATTCTATTTTTTGACTCCATTCTAAGGCACTAGTTTTTTTCTTGCTTTATATATATATTGTGTCTCAGCATTGTGCTTTCGTGTGTTCATTTTTGTATCTTGTCATCTTTGATTGTCTATAGTTAAATTTCAAACTCCTAAGTAAATCATTCAGTTTAACATCACCATACTAAGTAATTATCCTTAGTAACTTAATAGGGTCTACCCCCCTTGGCTTCCTTAGGAGTTGAGCCTAAACGGAGTAGTCAAGAACAAGGTGACATCCTTGACTCAAGACTTTCCCCCAAGGACACACCGAGTGGCTTGAAGATTTCTGCCACGTGACCCAGGTGTGTGAAAGGTGGCAACACTCTTTTGGCGCTGTTGCCGAGGATAAATCTTTTTATTCCCGAGTATGAATTAGCTTAACTTTTATCTAAACAACTAAAAAGATAAAAACTTTTGATTGATCTAGTCTTGAAAAAACATAAAAATTAAAACTTGATCCATCTGACGACTCCACTATCTAACATCCCTTCAAGAATTTCTACCCGAAGAAACTGCCAACAATTATTCAATCCTCTCCCTGATCCCGAAGGGTTTATTAGGGAAGGATTGAATAGGCAGACTTCTCATAGAAACCTTGAAGATTTAGGAGACCAATCCCTCTCAAATATCCATCACATATTTGTAGAGAGTCATGTTCACTAATCTCAAGAAATGATGGAATTTTTCAAACCCCTTGACTTTTCTCAGATAGTAGGTAGTCCTCATGACATTCCGAATGATGCTATCAAGAAGCTCCCCATATTTCAGGGCAATAATGCCATCACTGCCAAGTCTCACCTTTGAAAGTTTGAAAAGCACCTGGTCAGTTATTGCAATGATGCTGCCCATGACCATGATGATGTCAAAATGACGCTCTTTGCTTTATCCTTGGAAGATGATGTTGAAGAATGGTACTTCGACCTAGATGATGATTCATATAAAACTCTTAGTGAATTCCTAGAGGGTTTTAAGAAGAAATGGGGGGAAAATAAAGAACCAAGACATCTGCTTGCTGCCCTCCATAACATAAAGAAGATGAAGAATGAAACCATTGATGAATTTAATACTAAGTTCAAGCATGTGGTTGCGGACCTCCCTAGAGAAATCAAGCCAAGGGATGCCTCCATCCTCATATCTTACATCAAATATTTCACTGGTGATTTGAGGTACCCGTTAAAGGATAAAGAGCCGACCAATCTAAAAACTACTCAGGAATTGGCCGAGAAAATAGAAAAGAATATGCAGTCTTCAGGCAAATTCAACATTCCAGGTTACGCTAGGGGAAACACTTCATACAATGAAGAAAAGGGAAAATCCTTTGAATCAAAAGAAAAGGGAGCCTCTAAAGATCCCATGGAAAAGGTAATCGACATGATAAAAGACTTGGTTACTAGTCAAAACCAACTTATGACAGATCAGTCTACACAATTGAATCCTATGCACAATAGAATAATCACAATGGAAAGAAATAATGGACCTAGGAACTTTCAGCCTAGGCATAATCAGATGTATCAAAAGAAGTTTCCTCAACAAGAGCTTAGGATTCCAAACATGTTAGACTCAACTAAATTGGTAGAAGAAGTAATTCCATGGTGTAGACCCTGTGAACAATTCCACCAAGAAAGCACTTGTTATGTTGCAAATCAAGTCATGGAACATGGACTTCCCGAGGTCAGTAATCAGGAAACAAATTCAAGCGAACCTGATCATATATACATGGTAGGCCAGGCCTACCCTTTGTTACCATCTAAATAGTACAAGCCTGAGGATGAAACCATTGCAGAATCTTATAGTGAAACTTATGATGAAAACTGTAATATACATGATGGGACTCCTATGTGTTCTCCATATAATGATGACATTCTGAAAGGTTTACTACCATGTGACCTTTTCTCTGAAGAAGATGAGTATGAAAATGAGGACAAGTATAGCTTGGAGCATGATACAAGTGAAAAAGACTCCCTTATCCCCGATAAAGATGTTGATGAGGAGTCCTGAACATTCATGGAAAATCCAGTCTGTGACATGAATAAAGAGGAAAATAATGAACCAAAAACTTTTGATGGTTTTGTTGATTTTTTTGTCTATGGCATATCTAAAGGAGAGAGCATGGACCATGTGGCCTTGGGAAACTTTGATATGAAAAAGGAGCATGCAGTTTATCCATATGATCGTTCAGAGTCATATCATGTAGAACCACACAAAGCTATCAATAATGAAGACATGGAGAATCAGTGTTGTGAAAAGACAAATGTGATGCAGTTATTAGAATATCAGTCTCAACTATCATCTTCACATATAGAGTTTCCTCAAGACTTGGAGCCGCTTGCAGCTTAGATAGTGAATTATCATCCGGTAAGCCTTAATGATCAATATGATGGTCTAGTCAATCCGCCTCATCATTCTAATTTGTACATCAACCCTGTCCAATCATGGATAGAAGCAGCCTGGGCAAACACTTACCAGTTTGGGAGGAAGTTTGACGACATTATTCATGCCTATGATTTCCCATCTATCCCACCCCTTCCAGATCATCACGCAGGTTTGCATTTTCTGAATAAAGTATCCTTACTTTGGCTGGTAACCAAAGACAAGGAATTTTTTTTTATGTTAATAAAATTCTTAGGTGGTTACATTGGATTTCTGATTACACTTAACCATTTTTATATCATGCTTAGAGTAGGAAAATAAGCTCCTTGAAAAAGAGCACTTACTTTCTGCATTTTTTGTTTTTTACTTAGCTATAATCAAACATTTTTGTTTTCATTAGTTAGTTACATTTATTTTGTTTAAATAAATCAGCTTAATGGTTCATTTGGTTTTTTATGTAAAGCTTGTGATACGAAGGTTTTTTTTGTCCAGTTGAGATGTTTTTACAGGGTATATAAACCAGAGATTCTGGTGTTCTTGTATCCTCTCCTTGCCTTAGAGACCAGATCGAGCACACATCCCACAGTTGGAGCCAGAAAGTTACCACCTAAGATGTACTTAGTTTTTTTTATTTATCAAGTGAGCCTGGTGAACTGGACAAGGATAACTTGTCTGGACTTCAGAGAACTTTCAGTCTTGCTTCTGGGAAGCTTTGTTGTACTATATCACATGTTCATACCCCATGGGGGAATTGTAATAAATGTTCTAGCATGATAGTGTATGTAAAAGACTCAGTCTCTTAGACTTTATTTGTCAATCCGATCAGCCTAGGGTGTTTTTTCCCTTGGTTATTATTGGTTGTTGAATAAACGACTGATAATTTCTGAGTTTTTTAATCCATACCTCCAAAGTTGGGGTGGTCGGCTTGGCATTTAGGCCTATTGAGGTTATTAGAGTCTATGTGTTAATGTATAAACATGCTAACATCATGGTCGAGTCATATGAACATGTCTAAGTCCCCCTAGGTTTTTTCAATTTTTCAATCTTTTAGTTTTTTCAGTGTTTTTTATTAAAATTTAATTTTTCCAAAACTTAGGCTATTTTTTAATAGTTTAATTGGAAAATTTGATTTTGTAATAAAAGTGGGCCAAATAATCTGTTTCAGTCATGTAGGTGCTCATTTTCAAGCTAAGAGCACCATGTAAACCTATGGACCCACTATTTCCTAATTTTGAGTGATTTTCCATCACTCATGTTAGAAAGCCCCAAAAAATCATTTATTGATTATTATAATTAAAAAATTGATGAATAATGGAGCAAATCCAAAATCATAGATCAGTGGATTCTCAGCCGATTTGATTGAAATCAGTAAGATCTGAACCAGATTGACTAGATTTGACAAATCCTTGACTGAAGGAGGTGATCAAATCAGATCTAGAGTTGATCTCCAGCATCCTTTATGGGGAATTTTTCCCTCCCTCTCTCCTCAACACTTTTTGGCTCATCTGGATGATTTTTGGTGGATGCTTCAGTCAACAGGTTGAAGTGTCAGTCAGATCAGCTATCTGATTGACAATTGCACTCAGTGAGACTCAGATCTGGCTTAGTTAGACACAGATCGGGCATTGATGGACTCTCCATCGGCATATTTAGTCTATCTCCTTGGGATTTACGCCCCCCTGGGATAGATCTCCTAGTTTTTGTATATATCCAAGCACAACAGCCTCTTCCAAGCTAGTTAGAGTTGGATTGAAGGGATTTCTATTGTAATATTGTTGTAATATTTTGATTGTTGGAATAAAGAAGCTTTGGAGGCTAAATGGTGTAATGCTCTCATGTGTGTGGATTAAGTATTGTCTTACGGCTATTGATGTTGCCGACTTTTCTCTCAATTTCTACATCTGAACCCTGTCTGGCTTGAACGATTCAGCTGAATCAATAGGAGTATAGTTCGACAAGTAAGGTTACTTGTGTTTTCTATATCTCATAGCATATATGTTTGAAGATCTATATTATACATGTTTAATAAGTTTATTTGCATGTAAAGTTGGCCTCTTTTTCATTTATATATCCAGATCTCATGAGGTTTCGTGCATAATTGTGTGTCTAGCTTTTAGGTAGCAAGGATTGGACGAGCTGTGGATCTACTTTGACTCCACTGTACATCCAAAAAATTTGTGAAGGAATTGCCCCTTTGTATTCCACTAACAAGTTTCCATTGCAGATCCATCCAACAACGGGCCTTTCCCCTTCTCTTCCTCCTTTCTTTAAAAAATCAATCTTCCAGTTACCTGTCTCTTCCTCTTATGATCAGATCTAGTTCTAAGAATTGAATATATATTATTAGATATATTTTATAAGAGTATTTCTTCTTAGATCTATAATTTTATAAAGAATATCATTTCATAAAGATAGATCTAGGTGTAGGAATTGCCCTTTTTGCAAGTAGCTTAGTCATAGATCTAAAACTTGCTCATAAGGTACTTTATTTTTCATTCTTTAAAGATTCATATTCAGCAATAAAGTGCAAATCTTATTGTCTTCCCAAACAGCAAGCCAAGATCCCAAGGAAAGCTTGCTTTCCTTGGTTCCTTTTTGCATAACTAGATTACCCCAATTTAACAAGTTTTAACTTAGTTTTTTTTGGTTAAAAGTAAGCTGACCCAAAGGTACTTTCAGAGTGCTTTTGGGCATATTTTAGTCTAATATGCTTGCTGTTTTTTAGCAGGTTTGACAGAAAATAAAGGAATCTGTTGTTCGAAAGTGGCCTCAGGAGCGTTCAAATCCCCCCAGGGGTCTCCCATTTGATTAAAATCTTTAATTTTCGCACTTTGTAAGCTCTTGATTTCACTCTGTATAAGGATCAAGAGGAATTATATAATTTCTCTGATATTGTAACCGTTGTTAATAAAAATAAATTTTGAATAGGCTCTTTCGAGCCCATTCCCCATCCCCCCTTGGGGGATTTCCGTCCGTGTCCTTTTTTTTGCTTTCGTTCATATTTTGTAATATAGAGTAGCATTAATCTGCAGGGTAGTATACTTTGACATAAAATCAATTCCATATTCCATTTCTATTGTTTTCAAAGTAACTTTAATACTTACCCCACGAGCCTCCTTTGAGCCGAAAGGTGAAGAAAAGTTCGTGGTAGTCTAATTAGAAAATTGTGGTTTGCTCATATTTTATGTTTCGTTTGCTATCATATTTTGTTTCAGTAAGCATTATAAAATTAACCCCTCCTTGATTCCCCAATTGAGATCCACTTGGATCGAAAGAGGTTCCTGGAGGGTTTTCTCTTAACAAGAACACCCATTATAAAATTTCCTAAAATTGACAAGACTCCGGTGTGTATGCTCTGCACTTGGATTCGGTTCATCCGATCAGTCAAGATGTATCAAAAGCACTTGAGTGACTAGTATAATTAGGACTCACTCTCCCAAATTGACAAACCATCAGGTGAAAATCCAACACTTAGATCAAACCAGCACGGTGGCAAAATACCCAAAGGAAGCGGCAACTTCTGAAAAGTGACCTCGGGGTGTCGATCTCTGTCACACCCTAATGGGTGCATTATGAACAATAGTCCCAGAGACTCCATTCATCCCACATATTCCTTGCGGGTAGCCATGAAGGTTTAGTTTTGGACATACTCCAAGTACTCTCGGGTATATCTGGAGTCCACCTCTTTGCCTAATTTTAATCAACTCACACCTCAAATCTAACTTAAAACGTACCAAGAGGCAATTTCAAAACATTCACTCCAAGCACATGCAAGTACATTGATCCTATTTTTTGACTCCATTCTAAGGCACTGGTTATTTTCTTGCTTTATATATATATTGTGTCTCAACATTGTGCTTTCGTGTGTTTATTTTTGTATCTTTTCATCTTTGATTGTCCATAGTTAAATTTCAAACTCCCAAGTAACTCATTCAGTTTAACATCACCATACTAAGTAATTATCCTTAGTAACTTAATAGGGTCTACCCCCGTTGAGCCTAAACAGAGGAGTCAAGAACAAGGTGACAGCCTTGACTCGAGACTTTCCCCCAAGGACACACCGAGTGGCTTGAATATTTCTGCCATGTGACCCAGGTGTGTGAAAGGCGACAACAGGCATGAACATGTTTTCATGGTTCGTCATGCCCTCTCTGCTGCTCTGAATAAATCTAGAGCTAGCAAATCATCATAGGGGACTTATGTGGAAACCCAACTGATTTTGGTGTTCGATGGGGAGAAACAAGCATGAAACCTTCTTGAGAAGGCTTTGATACCATATTAGAATTTGAATGCCATTTAGATCTTCAAGCAGATAGTTCTAATAATGTTTGTAGTAAATGGAGAATGAAGATACAAACTGAACAAAACAAACCACACAGGAAACGAACAACTATTGCTCAGGAATTTACAGTATCATTTACAATAATAATATCTGGTGTTACAATAGGTTACATAGGAAAAGAATTCGAATCAATTAGGGATGGATTTGAATATATCCACTGGATGTGGCTGTATCTAACTGAATCTCTAACTCACGGTGTCTCAATCAATATCGAAGTCCAAAATCAACTCCTAGATGTCCAACCAACACAATCAATTAGTGACAACAAGTTAACTCAGTGCAACTAAGTGTGGTAGGTGGGTAAAGGTGCCTACTCCACATGCATCCATGCATTATCCACGCAAGGCATGCACTAGCTAACTGATTGTGAACTAACTGAAACTAACTCGTGGCTAATTAAGACTAACTAGTACTAACTCCAACTAACTCAAGTAGCTTGGTGCCAGGACTCCCAGTGGATCCTAAAATGTAGGGATTGGTCTAGGAGGCGCCCGAACTTATGCATGCACATTGAGTAAGTGGCAGTTAACCTTTAGCTCTATTCCCCACACTTCAGTGACTAGTACATGTGTCCTAATTAGGCCAAGTGCACCCAATTGTACTTGTGAACCCAAATAATTAATTAAGGTTCCTAAGTTAGGTTAATTAATCTAATAGACATTTGACCAAGGGAGGATTAATAATCCTAACAAAGGTATGCCAGATGAGCTGTTGGTTCAACTAACATCTATTTCGATTTCTATTCTCAAGCTTAATAGGTCCTTTCTCAAGCCTCTTACACTATAGTGTAGGGCAATAAATCATAGGTTCTTTCTCTAGAAGGAATTAGAGCTAGGGTAGCGTGGAAGAGAAAACCCTTATTGACCTAAAAATACCTATGTATGATGTTGGATTCTCCCTTTCCCATATGATATTTTGAGTTTGCTGGAGGAATTTATTTTTAAGTTATTATGGGTGAACATTAGATCAATCAAAAGTGGTAAAGGTGGCTACACCAGAGATAGAACCGACGAGTAAGAATTTGGAAAACCAACTTTAAAGTGAAATACCTTAGTTTTAGATGCGAAACTCTTTCAAATGTTAGTTTATCATGTGCGTGTAAGCAAGTCAACGTAGAAACAATATTTTTGGAAAGTAGCCTACCCCAAACAAAGTTTGTGGAACTGGAACAGGAAAAGAAGGGGAAGGAAGGAATCATAAATGTGTTGGTACACTAGTCTCAGCATGTCAAGGTGTAGACTGGCTATAATTTTAAGTTTGTTCATAAATTCTTAAGCTTTCCATTTAAGAATATATCTGTAGCAACAAATAGGTATGAAATTTTGCATATATATGTGGTAACTTGTAGGTATGTTGGTTAGACTTTAGGCATGTTGTGGTAGGGTAATTGATATTTGTGGAGGTTAATAAGTCTTTAGAGATCACTTGTTCAATTCTTGTTAGTAAGTAAAAATTTCTTCATCTTGTTCCTCTAAAAAATAGTAGGTTGGCATTCTCTGGTAAAAAAAACACAATTATCCCTCAGTAGTTACAACAATGCTATTGAATATTATCACACAACTAAAGCAAGAACTCATAACCTTCATTATCATGTAGTGACATTAAAAAAATAATGTTAACTTACCAATTACCCATTTCTGTATAGATATTTAACATTAATCATTTAAAACATTGAAGTAAAATTACCTTGGAATTTACTATTTGTTCAATAAGAGACCACATAAAATGTAAAACTTTTTTATTAATTTACAAAAGGTCTTTATAGATAAAAAAACTTCATTCATTGAAAAAATGGATTCATAATATGGTTGATCAAGAAAAAAATGTTTTAATGAAAATTTATAGTAATTGAGATATAAGGAAACTGAAAATGTAGAAGTATAATAAAAATGAAATTATTACAATGCTATTTATAAAGTCTAATTCATTGACAAAACGGCTTGCCTATGATTGATCTAAGAAAAAGTGTTCTAATGAAAATTGAGATGTAAGCAAAATAAAAATGAAATTATGAAAATTGTATTTTTAAAGTCTTTAGTGCATGATGAAGGTAGGATGATTACTTGATCTTATATGTTTTATAAACATATAGATTTGGAATTCCTTATTACCATTAAGTTGTTTGATTGAAGGATCCATTAAGATGCTATTTGATTGAAGGACACAAAAAAATGAGGACTACTTTATCTTATATAGAAGTTTAATGCTTTTACAATCACAAAGATTGTGAATTCTTGATTACCATTAAGTTGTTTGATTGAAGATAAGTCAAATATGCTCAGAGGAAAAGTCCCAAAATATCTATCCAACCAAAAAAAGCATGAATTATTTGTGTAGGTGCTTAAAATGCATCTCTATCCATGTCCAACACATCGTTCTCTCGTCAACACCTGTTCTTAGACTTGTAATCTTACATTTTTTAAGTATAACAATATAATATTGACAGAAACAAACGGATGTTTTGTACGTAAGAAAAAAATTGTTAAAAGACCATGAGAAAGGTCACTCCATGAGAGGAAGGTGAGAAATTTATATATGTTTTTCACCGAGTATTGGGATATGGATTCAGTTTACTAACAGACGAAGCACACTCATACTTCCTCTGTTTAGAGATTTATACAACACTTATTTCTAGGAAAAATACATAGATTTTAAGGCAGTTTTGCGGGTAAAGGAGATGGCTAAGAAAGAGTGAATCTGATTGATTTTAAAGAAAGACCAAGTATTTTGATCTATATAGCCACAAAGTGGCTAAGGTTTCCTATTTCTTCTAGCTGATAGGAGGTTATTATTTTAGTGTCAAGTTTCTTCGAGCTTATTGCAGGTAATTATTTTCATTTAGTTTTTAATCTTGAGATTTTGTTGTTGAAATAAGATTGTTGCATCTTTGCAGGGTTGATGTGATTTAAGGAGTCAGAGCTTGAGTAAATTATTATATGCAACAACTACGAATCAGAAGTTACTTTCTAAGTCCTTGGCTAAAATCCCTCTCGGGACAATCAATTCACAGTCAAAATTTTCATGCCATGATTACATATAATTAAATCCATAACGTTGAAAGCTGAAACGATAGGCCTCCTCAAGGGAACACATTCTAGTAAGTGAAGTTGCAAGTCCATCGCTCAAATCCTTCTGGTGGGGAAATTCATAGTCAAAACTTGTATGTTGTGACCACGTAGATATAAAACGACCCATAATAGTCAGTATGTTTTCATAAACAACATCGTTTTGAAGGGTAGATCGTTTTTCCGAGTGAACTTGGCCTAGATTATAACTCATTAAAAGATCGTTATAATGTAGACTAAGTTAATAGACCCATCCTTCAAATATATAAATTTCTAGTTTGAAAAAAATAATCATCTAGAATTAAATTCTAAATCCGTAACATTCAGAAATGGCAGGCCCTCAAGGCAACACATTCCAGTAAGTGACGTTTCTGAAGAATAGTGTTGTGCTAAAGAAATCTGGCTAAAGAGAAGAACACAGAAGAAAAGGGATGAGGGGGAATTGTTTCCTTTGTCGAGGAATCTATGACAAGGAGGTGTTGGACATTCTTCCTAGAAACGCACTGAACCCAATTATAAGATATACTTTGGCCAATAAAGAGCTGTAAGAAATTAATTATGCATTTCGACTACATGGCAGTATGAAAAGAGTTGATGTGATCTATCCAATAAATTGAGAATCCAGAGCATGGTCCTCCATCTCAGTTAATTGACGTAGCTGGAACTGTTGTACTACAGATGCCTGAATTGATGAAGATGACAAGGAATTGACGAAGCTCGTAGGAGTTGATGAAACTCTCGACCCTATTGGGCTCCTATGGAATGGAATTTTTTGCAGAGTCTGCAGACGGTGAAGACATGTCTAAGTGGATTGCATAGAATTCGAATTAGTTTGTGGGTAGCGAGGAAAATGGGTCTAGGAAGTGGAAGGAGTGAAGGCTTGAAAACTAGAGGAATAGAGAGAAAGCATGGGCTCAATATTTTTGCGGGAGAAACAAGGCTGCTTTAGCTTTTACAAAGTCGACAAATAAAATGGTGCAGGGTGGTTTTCGTTTCCGGAAAACACGAGTTACATGACTCTTGAAGCACATGTCCATGAGACTTCACTGAAGTGGTTGAGGGTTTCACGGTATCCGGTTCCCATGGCTCCTGGACCAAATTTTCAGCTGCTTCCTTGTGTATCCAAGACCGTGATGGACTTGCATTTGGTTTTTTTGTTGGGGTGTTGAGGCGTTGATGGAGGGTTTTTTTCGGCATGTTCCTAGGGTTTTCGATTCGCGGCTACCTGCGGTGCCAGGTCATACTTTTCGGGCTGATTCCATTCTAACCGGTGTATGATGCATATGAGTGCTGAAACAATGACCTGGGTGATAGTGTTGGGAAACTAATGATTTTCCCTCACCTTTTGGGTCTGTTGCTCCTCATGTGTATGTTGACCCGGTTTTTATGCTGCACCCGACCGCATTGGAACCTTTGGTGCGACTGGTTTTGCTGGGGCCTCTCGTTCTATCATGTTTGACTGAGCTTTTGGGATCTCCGACACTTATCTGCTTTCGAGTGCTGTGGTTTTTCCGGTGTATCTTAGTCACGGATATCTTTTTCGTGGTATGAACCCTAGGGGGTTTGTTGGGTATGGGTATGGTGTGTCTTACTATGGTGTCGATATTGATGTTATAGTCCTTGTTGCGGGATATCGGAGATTCGGTAGAAGATGCTGAACCTTACGGAACTCTATTGACTGCGCTCCTGGGTTTTCGGTCTCCTCTTCGATGTCAGGTTTTTCCTGACTCCAGGTATTCTTGTTTTTCTTTGAACTTTTCTTTACATTTTTTTCGGTTCTGGTCGAGGGCTTAGTTAGTAACCCTGGTCTAGGGTTTATGGGCTTGACAGCCGCTAACCCCACATGGAGTTCACCCTCAACCGAGGGTTAGTACCAACCATGTTGTAAAAAGTGGGAACTATTTTTTATATCTTTTTTAGTCTTTGGCCACCTTGGTCTCCTCGTGGTTTGGTCTCTCTGTTTCACCTTCCTATCTTTTCCTTCGTTATGGTTTTTTATGTTTGGTTTCTGTCTTTGGGACTTTCGATGTGGTTTTAGGTGGGAGCTGGGTCCCTTTCCTCACCTCGGTTCCCTGTCCTGTAAGGTTTGGTGACCTGTACGGTATACCTGACATCTCGTTTCTTTTTGGTGTGACTGGTTTTGTTTCCCGCCCTACTGCTTCACGGGGGGTTTGGCTTGGCCACCCCTCGGTCCCTTGTCTATGACTGGGCTCCATCGGTCCTCTCTCCCATATCATGGGTGTCCTGACTGATGACACTTGGACTCTTCATCCTGAAAAGGGTCGCCTTAAAAACCCCTCTCGCCGTAAGGCCAAAGCTTTTAAGGCTCTTGAACTGAAATCTCGCTTTGTTCTTGGGCATGATGTTTTCATGGATAAAGTTGAGACTTTGTGCCGTAGGGCTCTTATTGGTAGGTTGGTGTACTGCTCTTTGTCGAAAGAGGGATGGGTAGAATGGGCGACCACCCATTGGAAGCCTCTTTTTCATTATGTGCCTTCAATTAGCCTCCTTGCTAATAGATGGCTGGTATTTGTTTTTATTGAAGAGTCGGATGCTTCTCTGATCCTCGGGAACCTGTGGCTTGTTCTGGATGGCTCCTTAGTTCTGAATCGGTGGCAGTCGAGTTTCGACCCCCTCAGTGAAAGGGTGACCATTAGACACCTTTGGGTACTTCTTCCTGCATTACCCTTTCCTCTTTGGAATAAGGATATCCTTGCTGATCTGGCTAACATGATTGGGCGCTTTGTTTCTCTTGAAAAAGACTTCCATCTTATTTTTGACAAACAGATGGCTAAAGGCTTGGTCGAAATTGATATTACCAAAGGCCTTATCCCCGAAATTGATATTGTCTATGGAGAATGGGTATTAACCCAGAGACTCGATTATTTGTTTTTTCTGTTTAGATGTAATTTCTGCCATGAAACTGGACACCTCTGAAATACTTGTCATCGCCTTCGTTCAGGTTATCCTGCTAAGCGTGTTTTTTATTCCTTACCTGCACCTCGCCCACCTCTTCTTGCTGTCACGCTTAATCATGATTCACCTCTGGAGTATTCTACTGATATCATCTATGCTTCTTCTTCACCTTCTACCTTTGAAAATCTTTCGAAAGGTCAATTGATGTATATTGAAGATATGGAAGCTGTCGCCCTTCACTCCCACTCTATCCCCATGGGGAACCTTGAGGATTCCACTATCTTGGAGCCACTTTATTCCTCAGAGCATATACCTGATGTTGGATCTCCACCCTTCACTTTGGATCACTATCCTTGTCTCCCTTTGTCCTCTTCTTCCCCATCTTTGTCATCTACTCCCCCTTTGTCACCACCTAAAAACACTATAACCCTACCTATTATCTCATCATCCAGTCCTCGTGAAGCTCCGGCTTTCCAGGATCCATCGCTCCTTACAACTCTCTCGATCCTTTCTGATAAAACTCCTATCTCCCCTTCCACTTTACCCTTGGATTCTATCCGTTTTAAAAATGTGACCATCAGGAAATCCAAGAAACCACCCTTCGAGGCTCCTGAGGATTCAGGGGTTTATACTTCCCTATCGACTAGACTCAAGAATGTGGCTAGACAACCATGCATCTCTCCTGTTTTCTCACAGGTTCTTAGAGCAAGCACACCTGTTGAGTCTGTTTCTCCATGAAAATTTTATCTATGAACATTCGAGGGTTAGGAGGGCTTACCAAACAAAAATCCCTTGGAAGATTATTCTTTGACTTAAGCCCTAATATGATTCTTATTTAAGAGACTATGTGTTGTTACTCTCAGTGTCTTCTTCTGTTTTCCAAATTAAAACCTGGTTGGGAATTTTGTGCCTCTGATGCATCAGGACTTTCTGGAGGCCTATTTGCAGGCTAGAACCCCCTCTTGGTCCGTTGTAAAGATTTCACTTCTTTGGCTGGTATCATCCTTAAAGCAACCTTTAAGGGTCTACCTAAGACTTTTACTGTTATTAATTGCTACGGGCCCTGTACTCAAAGAACTGTTTACTGGAATAACTTAGTGGCTGGTGGACTACTTAAAATACCAAATTTACTTTTGGCTGGGGACCTCAATTTTACCATCTCATCTTCTAAAGTCTGGGGAAGCAAGGCTAGGATTGACCCCTTGGCTCCTTTTTTTTCTCAGCTCATTTCCAGCAACAAACTGGTGGACCTCTCTATGAATCTTCCAGGACCTACTTGGAGAAATGGGTGCTCAGGAGAGGCAGGCATTAGTAAAAGGTTGGACCGGTTTCTTCTATATGAATCTCTTCTTCCTATCTTTTCTTTCTACAGAACTTGGGCTACCCCTACTGATGTCTCTGATCACTATCCTATTTGCCTGAAGTGGGGCTCGAAACTCTTTTCTCAGTGTTGTCCCTTTAAATTTAATAGGGCTTGGCTTTTGGAGGAAGACTTTGCTCATCTGGTCCTTTCTTCTAGGAAGACCCCTCTGGACATGGATGATTATAGCCATATGGATGCCCTTACTCTTAAGTTGCGCAGATTCAAATGTACTGTTAAAGAATGGGAGTGGTTGAAGAACCATGAAAGGAAGCAGCAGATCCTGGATATTAATGAAGGTATATCCAACATCTTGCTTGAGGATTCTGGCCTCTTATCTGCTTCCAATGCAGATAAATTGAAAATCCTTCAAGCTAGGAAAGGAAAATACTGGGCGCATGAGATTACTACTCAGAGACTGAAAAGTAGAGTTCAGTGGATAAAAGAAGGGGATGCAAACACACGTTTTTTTCACTCATATGCATCTGCTAGAAGAAATACTAATACTATTTGGTCTCTAAATGATAAGGACGGTAATCCAGTTTCTGAGGACCCTGCACTTAAAATGCTTGGCAAACATCACTTTAGTGAACTTTTTGGTGATGACAAGACTTCAATATTGCTGACCAACTTAAAGTGATCAGACTTTTCCCAAATATGACCACTGATGAAGATATTGATTGTTTCCTTAAGCCCATATCGATCCAGGAAGTTGAAGTTGTACTAAAAGGGTTTAAGAAGGATAAAATCCTGGGCCCTTGAAACCATTAGGGTATCGTACCTCTGATTGGTAGTGGATGATTGATTTATTTGAATAAAAGATCAAAAACTACAGGTTACTCTCTCTTGAAGGCAGAGTGGTACTTATTAAAGTTGTTCACACTGGTTTCCCTTGGCTAGATGTCCAAAATCTATTTTGAATTTACTTAGAAGAGTTATTTTCTCCTTTTTGTGGGGATCCTTTACTGAACATCAGAACTCACATCTGGTAAATTGGGAAACTATATCTACCCCTATTGAATATGGTGGTTGGGATATAAAGAAACTTGACTGGTTTGGAATATCATTGAGACTGAAAAGTATGTTGCAACTACTTAATGGTACATGTATTTGGAGTAGAATAATTGGCCATAAATACTTCAAGAACTGGATTCGGGCTCGAAAATTCCATGTTGTTGGAACTTCTTACTTCTGGAAGGTAGGGAATGGTTTAAATATTTGGCTGGGAGTGGACCCTATTGCTGGGCTCAACTCGCAGTATCTATTATCTGAGGAGCTTAGAGATTACCTTAACTACCTAGGGATATCCAATCTAGCACAGGCTCAAAATATGGATGATTGTGGTCATGATGGTTTCAACTGGTATACTGCATCAGATATGAACTTTGGGGGTCATTGGGTTGAACAATGGAGTACATAAGTCAAAGGCTTGACTCACGGTGGTATAAGGATTGGGATTTCTGAAGACACACTTATTTGGATGTTTGACAAACAGTTGGGTATGGTGATAGCCAAAAGAGCATATGATCTTATAGTCTTTGAACAACAGACGATCATGGCCAATGATTTCCTTTTGAAGATTTGGCACCTAAATATTCCTCAAAAACTGAAGTGTTTTATCTGGCTAACTTGTAATCTAAAAATTAATACTTGGGAGACTCTGTACAAGAAAGGTTGGCATGGTCCCAATATGTGTTGTTTATGCAAAGGGGATGCTGAAATGGTTGAACACCTTTTTGTTGGCTGCCCCTTCATGCAGAAGCTGATACATGGTCTCAATAGACTTTTTGATGTTCATCTACTTTGGTCTGCTCCATCCCTTATGGAAAATCTCATTAACTAGGTATCAAAGGGTGGAAGCTTCCAGTACCTGCCTCTTTTTTTCATCTAGAATATTTGGAAGGCTAGGAACCGTAATTTATTTGAAGATCTGAATCCTAACATTGCCAGTCTATGTCATAATATCCTTGATGAGGTAATATCATATAAGGTCCCGTAGAAATCAAGGCATAAAACTTGTGACATTAGTGATCCTCCTGTTTCTAAATTTCCTATGGTTTTCTTTGATGGAGCTGCGGCAAACTTCGTTGGAGGAGTGGATATATGTATTTGGTTAAATGATCACCACTTTTTTTCTATTAAGCTTGGATGTGGGAGCAGTACAAATACTAGAACAGAACTTTTAGCACTCTGGGCATCTTTACTAGTTGCCAAAGATATTGGGTTGCCATACTTACATATCTTTGGCGACTCCTCGGTGATTATAAATTGGGCAAAGGGTGAATCCACCCTTGACATGGTGAACCTTGAGGCTTGGTGCTACAACACCAGATTACTCATGTCCTCATTCACCTAGGTGGATTTCAGTCATGTCTATAGGGAACATAACAAGAGGGAAAAAATCTTATCCTAGGAGGGATTGTGTATGGATCTTGGTCATCTCTTACTTACAGAATCTTATGATGATGAGTTTATTAGGGAAGTCTCACTTCATCTTTTTTGGAATTTGCTCATTATATTTCAGATATTTATCTCAAGGACCTTTTTGGGTTATTTTTGGTTATGCTAAGCAATAGTAACAGGAATTTTGAGAGTCACTTGCCTGCTTTGGATAAGGTTTCTAGGCTCTTGTTATGTTCTTTATGGACATTCTCTGACTAATGTTTATAATGCTCACTTATGAGAGGTCCTTTTCATGTATTGATGCCCAGTTGTTGATAGTATGTTTTCTTAACATGGGTATAGTTATATTTCTGTTTTGTATTGTATTGAGATGTGGTATTTACTGTTTTGTTTGACCCATTGGGGTATGGACAGTTTTGTATGATGATGTACCAGGTTACCTTTGATTCAATAGAATATTAAGGAATTGTTTTTTTCGACTGAAAAAAAAATAAAAATATTTTTGTGGAAAAGTTGTGGAGAGAAAAATAAATTGTTGAATAATAAGAAAGTTTCCTAACAGAGTATCACCAAGTGAAGGAAAATTGCAAAGTAAAGAAATATCCACCCAATGCAATGAGATCTTGCAAATGTATAGTAATTCTCGGTTCTTAATGTTTACTTTCATTTTAATTAATGTTAGATAAATAATAAAAAATTATTTATATCTTAAAAACTATTTAAAGATCTATCACACGGTTTTATGGCTTTAGTTTTTAATATTTAAAGATATATAACACCGCTTTATAGTTTCATTTTTTCATTTTTTTAATATTAGTATGATTACATTTTTTGGAGTTAATATTTGTGGTCGGTTAGCGCTTACTAGAGTCTAAGTGAATAATAAATGTAAGATAAAGTGCATCAACTTAATGACATTAAAGATTAGATTAGCATGGTTAAAATGGAATATATTTATTTCAACAAGATATAGTGTTTGTTAAGTAAAAAGTTGAAAGTTAATTATAAATATTATAATTTTTAATGTAAATGTTATGCTCAATTTAATCAAGTTAAAGTGTAAAATATTTCATAAAGAAAGTTAGGAGTGAGTGAGTGGCTCTTAATACAATGTTGATATGTTTAATGAGTAGGGAATTGGTGGATTCTTTGACAAAGGTTAAGAAAAGGTGGTTGAATGGTATGCACTTAGGAACAACAACGTAGATCACAAATTGAAAACAATCTATCCATCTATTTGTTCAATTTCCTTTTATTTAAATATATGGGGGAATTCAGTAATTGACAAAAGTTATCAAATTTGTGGAACAAATATGAGATTGAATCATGTTTGAAAGTCTAGTTCAGTAGAGGGGATCTAAAACATTATATCGATATCCCCTTCCTTATCTTATGGGGGGTCTCACTAAGTCAGAGTAGTCTAGCCTTTACTGAGAATGAGTTCATTTACTTTATAGGTCTAATCTTAGGTGAAGGTGCTTTTTAAGTATATAAAGAACAAAGACACTCGTAATTTGTTGTTATAGGTCAAGAAACTACGTATTAAGAAAAGTTTTAGCTGGGGATTTTATTAACAGAGCTTGCCAGGGTCTAGAAAGGTATGTGACCTAGGAATGATGTTGTATCTCTTAAACGACCACTATTTTTGTATAAAAGCATACAAGGTCAAGTTACGAATAATATGGCCGAGTTCCTTGTGTTGAAACTTTTGGTGAGGAAAGATACGAAGTTAACAGTGCACTCTCTCAAAGTACTCGAAAACTCATTATTGGTTATTAAATGGATGATAGGTGAGGAGAGGATTCAGAATATGGATCTATAGGATTTGATGCTCAATCTTAAATAATTTGTTTGAATATTCAATCAGTTCCCTATTTTCCATGTTTATGGGAATAACAACCAATTTATCAACTCCCTTTCCAAGGAGAGTTTTTTGTTAATCTCTAGCTTTTACTATCTGGTTGAATGCCATGGTGGAGAAACAAATGAGACTGATCAAGGTATATGGGTTCAATGATTTTTTTGGGAGAGTCTCTTGTAGTTTACCTCAAATCAGTCATATACCTCTCATTGACTAAGGAATCCTTGCTATGACATGGAGATCCATAGCCAAAGAAAAATGATACACTTGAGAGGTCAAGTTTCGTTCCTTGAGGTGTTGATTCTTAGGAAATCCCTTTACAACCCAAGTCTCAAGTTTTCTCCTCTAGCCATGTCTAAGGTGCTTGCACCCACACCTCGTGCTTAAAAATTCTTAACGGAACACATTTCCCCACTTAAAATTAGATATATCATAGGAGGCCATGAGTGATTCTTCACCATGTTCTCCTTAGTCTTTGACACCTAAAATATTCTTTTAGGGAATAGTACCCACATTTCCTCTTTTAAGAATGTATAGGGACCTAAATCCTATTCCTAGTGTTGAACCTCATAATGATAATGATATCCCCATAGCTTGTAGGGTAGAGACATTCTTTGGAGATCATGAGTGGTGGTTCAAGGTGTCATTTATACTTGGATTCCTGGAATATTATTTTAGTGGACATGAATTTGGTTTCCATGCCTAAACATGTCAAGGAACAAAGATCCATACCTAATTATGCAAGTTTTTTATAACTAACATACCCACTTGGAGGGAAAGGATTTTGTTGGAGGTCAATGGTGGTGCCTCAATGCATTATTTAGGGATTAGGTTCATAAAACTTCCTTTATGATATTAGCCATAGGATTTATCCCTTAATCATCTCTAGGGCCCTAATAATTATACCTACAATTAATAACCACCTAATTCCATACATATACCCACATAGAGGCCATGTGTGCCAGTTTGAGGTGTCAATATTTGGATTAAATGCCTAGGATATTTCATTAGGTATTAAGGTCCATGTTTCCTACCCGAACCATGTCAAGGTACTTCATATCAATACCTATAGCTCAAAAAGTGCTAATGGAATTTATGTCACCACTCAAATGAAAATGAAGCGATCAAGAGTTCATGTGTGATATTTAAATTCATTGTTATTGGATGTAGATGACTAGAACCTTCCTTCAAGAAATGAGGCTTTGGTTTCTTATACATGCATGGGACTTAAGTCCCATTATTAGTGTTTAAAATACCCTAATGGAATGAATATCCCTTGGTGCAACAATGGTTCCTTTAGGGCCAAAGGAATGGTATTCTTCCTTGGAAATCCATTCCCTATGCCTTAGGACACCTAATTTCATAAACATAATAAATAATAGGCCAGTGTTGTCCTCATTCGGCCATCTATTATTGGTGGAGGAAACCTTCCTATCCCTATATAGTTAGAATATTACTTTAGTGCTTGAGTTGTAGGTCTCCTTCATTACTATGTCCAAGTCCCTAAGACAACAAGACCTAGATGAATAACAACATGGATACCCATGCAAATTCATGCATGGTTGTTTGAAGCATTGTGCATGGCTCTAGATTCCTCAATGGTTTCATTAGAGCCAAAGGTATGGTCTTCATCCATACAATTCCATTCTGAAGGCTCTGGGACACCTTAATATTTCTCAAACCACTTAATGGCACCAACATCCTAAAGCATAGGCCAATGATACCCTCAACCAACCATGTGTGGTCGGTGGAGAAAAACCTACTTAGCTCTAGATGGCTAGAATATTTCATTAGATCATTAGGTTTAGGTATCCTCTAGTAACCATGTCGAAGGCCCTAAGGACAAAAGATCCAAATACATAGTACTATAGATACCATTCCAAATTCATGCATTGTGCTTTGAGGAAATGCTCATGGATTTGAATTCCTTGATAATTTCTTTAGGGACAAAGGCATGTTCTTCTTCCATGGAACATAATTCCCAAGGCCTTGAGACACCTACAAACTACTCAAAAAAACTTGTTTTAACCATCATCCTAAATCATATATTAATAATACACTCAAGCTTCCATGTGTGGTTGGTGGAGACTACCTCCTTAGAGTTAGATGGATAGAATATTCCTTTAGGGATTAAGGATATAGTGTCCTCTATTGACCATTCCAAAGCACACAAGGAAATAAACCTAGATACATAGTGCCATGGATTCCCCTATGAAGTTATGCATGATGCCTTCACACATTTTTCATGGCTCCAAATGCCCCAAAAATTAATTTAGGGCCAAACACATAGTATTCTTCCCTTAAATAACATTCCCAAGGCCTTGAGACAAGTAGATATTTCTCAAAATCATCTAATTGTACTAAGATCCTCAATCATAAGCCACTGCTACCTTCATGAGGCTACCAGTGCTTGGTTGAGATATCCTTCTTATCCTTGGATGGATAGAAGATTCCTTTAGGGACTAAGGTTCAAATATTTTCCCTTAAACATGTCTGATGCAAAAAGTCCCAATGACATGGATGCATACCACCAGGGATACACTCCAAAGCCATGTGTGGTGCTTTCTGGCATTATTAATGGATTTGTATGCCTAAATGGTTTCTTAAGGGTCAAATGCATCGTCCTCTTCTATAAAGTGTAGTTCCCAAGGCCCAGGGACACATGTCTATTGATCAAAACCACATAATGGAATCAAAATTCCCAATCATAGACCAATGATACCCTCAAGGGTTTAAATTTAGTTGGTAGAGGCATCCTTCATAGACATGGATGGCTATAAGCTCCCTTTAGGACCCTATGTTTAGGTCTCTTTTATTGACCATGTAAAATTCCCTAAGGCTAAGAGACCTAGATATAAAGGGCCATGGATACCCCTGCAAAGTCATTTGTGGTTCTTTGAGGAATTGTCTCTAGAATCCTCAATTATTTCTTTAGGGACAAAATCATGGTATTCCTCCCTATAAATTCATTCCCAACACCCCGAGACATGTACATACTCCGCATAACACCCTAATGTCTGCACTTAAATCCTCAATCATAGTAAAATGACCCTCAAAATTCCATGTGTTGTTGGTGGATACAACCTTATTATCCATGGATGGTTAAAATATTCCTTTAGGGATTCATATTCATGCCTCCTCCCATGACCATATTCAGTCCTCTAAGTACCTAAGACTTGGATACATCGTTCCATAAATACCCTTGCAAAGTCATAGATGATGCTTTAAGGCATTGTGCATGGTTTTGGATGCCTCAATGGTTTATTTGGATGCCTCAATGGTTTATTTGGGTCCAAAGGGATGATACTTTCCCTTGAATGTCATTCCTAAGGCATCGAGACACATCCTATCTTTCAAACCCACATAATGGAAGATTCATCCTTAATTATAGGATAATAAGTCCATGTGTGGTTGGTCTCATGAGACCATGTGTGGTTGTTGGATGAAACCTTATTAGCCTTGGACGGATAAAAGATTTATTAAGGCCCAAGGTTCAAGTTTCTTCCATTGACCATGTTCAAGTCATGAAGGTCGCAAAACCTAGATACAAAGATCAATGGGTACCCTTGCGAAATCATGCATGGTTCTTTGAGATATTGTCCATGGCTCAAGATTCCCCAATGGATTATTTAGGGCCAAAGGCATGGTCTTCTTCTCTAGAGAATCATTCTCGAGGTCCTAAGATACATACATACTTATAAAAACCACATAATAGTGTTAATATCCTCAATCATATGACAATGAAGTCATGACACATAAATTAAAAACTTTGTCCATCCTAAAAGTATTCATTTGATCACATTGGTTTGGGATGACCTTCCACTTTTCATACATGGAGGATTTGATAATCTTGTTTTCATGGTTGATGAGCACATGTAAATATTAATACAAGAAAAGATCTGAAGGGTACCATTTAGACAATATTAAGGACAACCTGATAGGGAAATTATGAATAGTCATTTTTGTGAGTTGAAATAATTTTTTATCTAATCTTCTAAATCATTTTGATTCTTTATTTTTATTTTTTTCTGTTGAGATGTGGGAAACAATTTTTAATAGAGAAAATATATTAAGATGGCTGCATCTAAATCATCATAATAAAGCTTGATATTTTTAATTTATATGATATTTAATTATATTAATATATATTTTTATTTTTATTGTAGTTTTGAAACATTAAATATAAATTGGGTTTATAGCCTTATATGCAAAACAAAACATTTTGAAAATGAATTAAACAAAATCTTCTACATAAATATGTCAATATAATTTAGAAAATTGGTTTTTAAAAAGTGTCACAAAAAATAGGAAATGGAGACTCACAAAATAGAAACAATATAAGTGGTTGATTCAAGTGGTCACCCAAATTTGCCACCAACTCATAACAGTCTTACAATTTGTGATTTTTACAACAATTTTGCAAAACCTAAACTATTAACGGTGCTTTTCTAGCGTGTCTCATGCATTCTTTATGATTTTAAAGCTAGCCAAAAACATAGAGCCCAAAATAAGCTTTGGAACAGTATAAGAAAACCCCAAATGGAGTTGAAATGTGAAACTTGCAGCCTCAAGTTATTGTGTTTCCTTTAGGCTCCTTTAATCTCACATTCCTTTTGCCACCTCATCTCCTAGGAAAAGGGTTATGGCTCTTAGGGTTTTAAATTTTATGTCAAAATGTAGTTTCAAACCCTTGTTAAGGGAATTTTGTGAATGAGCATAAGCATCATATCTCTTCTCGTAGACTACCTACCACCATAGTAGCCAATTTGTATTACTTCGAATATTGTAGTGTTTTCACTATTTCATTCATTAATTGAGTTTGGATTCCCCTATTGCACTACGATATTTGCAATGCCTTTGTGTTAACTCAAGTTTGGATTTACCTATAGCACTACGCTCTTTGCAATATGTTTGTGTTATTCATTTATTATTGTTTTCTTCATTTCATTCACAACATAATATATAGATTACTGGTACTAGAGAAATCTGATATTTGTTGGTTTTATGCGCATGTCTCCAACAAGGTCAAGGTACATGGAGTTGGGCCTAAAACTAACCAAAAATAGTGAATACTTCCCTTGGGACCAAGTGGCATCCCATGATAAATGAAAAGAAATACAACAAAATAGGAGATCCAATCAATGTGTTGTTTATGAAATCCCTTGGGAAACAAAAGAATGAGATGATCGATAATTTCATTCAAATCCTACCACAAGTCAATATAGCAACAAGGGCACCTTTAACAAGAAACCACTTCAAAGGTTTTATGCCCTTGAAGGTACAAGTTAACTTATACATTCCTTTATTTTAAGGAAAAATAGACGATGATGCTTTATAGAAATGGTTAAGTTTGCTAGGGGATTATTTCTTTGTTAAATATTTTTCTAGTGTTGTTAATATCACATTCACTCCTTAAGTCTCTTCCTCGTGTCAAAGATAGGTGAGACATTTACTATGTGCAACATTTCAAAGATGTACCCACTTGAATGACTTTTTTTATGTCCTCAAGGAGGAATTCTACCATATTGGAAAAACATGACAATGACCATTATGCAATATGGACAACTTTTTGTGAGGGGAAAGGCCAAGGGGTACCTGGTACACCAATACATTCCATACCTTACATTCAAAGCTATCAAGTACTCTTCACAACACTTGGTTCTAAAACTCCAAAAGTAAAATTCTCTTATTTTTATGGGGGTTTTAAAAATACTTCCTTGAAACATACATTTAGGAGTAGTCTTTCTAACCACCCCCCTAAACGTCATGATGATTTAACAATTGGAGGTGAGTTTTTACAAAACATCGCCAAAATTCACAATTCTCAAGACTTTTAGAGGGATAATTTTTTTAAAAACACCTTGAAAATGTCTTTAGGGGTGGTCTTTAAAAAACCCCTCCAAAAGTCATGAGAATTGAACTTTTGTTTAAAACAACTGCCCCCAAAAGTCTAATTCTCATGATTTTTTTTTTTTTTGGTGGGGGGGGGTTCTAAAAACCACCTTCAAAAAAATCCTCAGGGGGGTCTTTCTAAACCCCCCACCAAAAAAATGTCTTGAGAATCGGACTTTTAAAGTCCAATTCTTAGGGATTTTGAGGGGGGGTTTAAGAACCGCACCCTAAGACCTATTTTGTTTTTTTTTTTGGGTGGGGGGGAGGTTAGAAAAACCACCCCCAAAAGGGTATTTTGTTGCAGTGTCGTCATGTTGTTAGGGCCAATCAGATGCAATTAAGGTCTATCAAATGTTGTTGGGGACACTCAAATGCCATTAGAGCAATTTAGGTGGAATTAAGGTAATTTACCCCTCATTAGGATTAATCAAGATCCAAAAGTGCCATGATTGTGATCATTTAGGTGCCACTATGATAAATCAAGATCCAAAGGTACTATCACATGAATCATGATGATTGACATTGACATTGATATATCTAACGTTACGTTGGACGTTTTCTGAACACATTCCTAGCTCTAAACCTAGTGCAATTCCTAGCGTGGTTCCTTTAGAAATTTTTAACATTATTCCAGGTGCTATACCTAGCGCTATGTTAGATGTTTTCTAAGCACAATTACTGAATCTACACTTGGATCTATGTTGGATGTTTTTACTGCCAAAATTCATGGCACAATTCCTGTCGCTAACCCTGGAGGTTATTCTAGGCGTTATATGGGATGCTTTTTTGGACGCTAATTGGGACGTTAATTGGAATGTTAATTTGGATGATAATTGTGATGCTAACTGGGATGATAACTAGGACGTTAATTGGGATGATAATTAGCATCCAAAATAGCTCCAACTTTTAAACAGGGATGTTAATTGGGATGCTAATTGGGACACTAATTGGGACGCTAATTGGAACGCTAAATGGGATGATAATTGGGATGCTAATTAGCATCCAAAATAGAACCATATGTTAAAAAGAGATACAAATAATTCCATTAAAAGTTCCATCCCGTAGAAAAGCATCCACTTTGTCGAAAAAATGATGAAAAATACACTAAAAGTGATAGTGGATGCTAAAAAGGAAGCTAAAAAGGAAGCTAAAAGAGATTCTAATCACAAGCTTTTGTTGTAGTTTTTCTTCACCATTTTGTGTGCAACTTTGCAGAAAAAATGCATGGCTATATGCATCTCCTTAAAAAGAACACTCCGTTCCTTTGGGATGACTAGGCCCAACGAGCTTTTGATAATTTGAAACACACTCTGACACATTCACCGGTGTTGCACCCCCCAAATTATTCAAAATAATTTTTGATTTATGTTGCCACCTCCACTACTACCATTGGTATGGTTCTTGTGAAGGAATATCTCAATGGCCAAGAGCATGTGATTTATTATTTAAGTAAGATTCTTCTTGACTCTGAAACTCGCTATTCATATGTGGAGAAGAGAGATTTGGCTACGGTCATCGATGTATAGTGTTTTCGTGACTACATTTTACTATGTACTACAATTGTTCTCATTGATAAAAACCCTATGTATTACATTTTCACTCATCAAGTGCTAGGGGGAAATTATTCCCATTGGATAGTTATCCTATAGGAATTTGATCTCGATTTTGCTAAGGATACTTCTAAGAAGTCCTTAGTTTTTGCGGAGTTAATGTGTGACCTTCCCTGTGCTCTTATGGAATCTAAGCCCAATGATTCATTTCCAGATGAATTTTTGTTCCTGATTAGCACAACCGACCCATGGTAAGGATGTTTGATCATCTATCTCCAGACCCAAAGGTTTCAGCTTGATATGTCCCATGACGATTGCCAACGCATCCGTCACCACGCTAAATATTACCTCATTTTAAATGACACATTATACTGGCATGGTATCAACTCCGTTCTTTGACGATGTCTTACACACGAAGAGGCTGAACATGTATTGAATGAATGCCACTCTAGAGCATGTGGAGGTCATCTTTTTGGGATGGCTACAACTTAGAAAACCCTTCGCATAGGGTAGTTTTGGCCCTAAATATTCAAATATTATCATGAGGTGGTTAAACAATGCCCACCCTGTCAACTTTTTTATCCAAAAAAGTGCACCCTCTCTACTCCATTACACCCCGTTATTGACGATGTCCCTTTCGCCAAATGGGGTATAGATTTTATGCATTGTAAGCCTACCTCATCCAGGGGGCATGGTTACATCATCGCAGCCATAGATTATTTCAAAAAATGGGTTGAGGAAATGCCTACATATGAAGAGGATGGTAGGACTGTCTCCCTCTTTATTTTTAATCGTGTAATAGCAAGGTTTGGAGTTCCACAAGCCATAGTCACTGATCATGGATGCCATTTCCATAATTAGATGATGGCTGAGTTGAGTGATAAGTTGGGTTTTCATCGTGAGAAATCAACTCCTTATTATTCGCAGGCTAATGGTCAAGTTGAATCCATTAACAAAGTATTGAATACTATGCTGTGTAGAATGGTTGGAGATCATAAATCCAATTGGCACTTAGCCCTATTTTTTTCACTATGGGCTTATAGAACTTCGGTTAAAACATCGAGTGGTTTCACACCATTTCAGTTGGTTTATGGATTGGAATATGTCCTACCTATTGAATGTGAGATCCTGTCACTCAAGCTTGCACTTGAGCTTCTCCCAAACACTTTTTCTGAAGAGGAACGTTTTATATTTTGACAAACCTTGATGAAAATCAAAGAGATTTTTCCTTGGCTAATGAGGCACATAAAAAACACATCAAGGTTCAATACAATAATTCCATTCAACCTCATGTGTTTAATGAAGGTGACATGGTTCTAACCTATGATCAGAAGCATGGCAACATTGGAAAAGAGAAGCTGTAATCCATGTGGTATGGTCCCTTCATCGTGAGTAGAGTCTTAGAGAATGGGGACTATGAGCTTGTAGATTATGATTGGATACCTTTCGGGGAACCTTGCAATGGGTTGTACCTAAAAAGGTACTATGTTTGAAAAATATTTCTGTTATACTACTTTGTATATATGTACATTGATTGACATTTTGGTGTGGTTTTAGTATTTCAATATGGTTTTGAGTTTTTGTTAGTACTGTTTATACCATGTTTTGGTTATGCAAATAAAATGGATTTTTATGGTTTTGCTAATGGCACTTGTTGTCATACCCTGAACCTTGCCTCAATTACTTGGGTTTTGTATTCCCCAACTCATGATCTAGTCGGTTCAGGAGTGGTTTGTGTAGGTCCAGTCACCAATAACATTGTTGAGTATCATGCGGTAATAGGTTTGTTAATCAAGGATGCATCTTGAGACATTGATCACTTGGTAGTCTTCATGGACTCATGGCTAGTGGTTTTTCATTTAAACCACATCTATGCCATCTGAAACCCTACACTCCTTCGTCTTTTTCAAAGAGTGTGTTTATTAGAAATATCATTTGAAGCTATTACTTATCGGCATATTCGTAGGTCTTGTAACACAATTGTAGACTCATTAGCCAATTACATATTGGATCGGTATATTGCTCACACATAATTTTTTATAAGTAAAACATGGTTCATTGTAAATAAAAATTAATAGTAAAAAGACATAAATAATCATATAAATATCCTTCCACATTTGAACATATATAAGCCGCCATAAGTCTCTCTCTCTCTCTCTATATATATATATATATATATATATATATATATATATAAGTGTTTTACAAAAAATATGGTTTCAAGACCCCGACTGAAGCACACTGGCTTTCAGATATACAAAATGACAAAAATATTGAAGCTAGATAGCTTTCAATGTCTGCAACATGTAGGATAACTAGTGATGCTCATGGTAATGCATGATGGCCCTTGCTACCCTTTGTAGAAGGTGTCCAAATCGACTTGATACTCTAGCAGTATGCCTCTGGTACCTCCTAGGGAGGTCATCTATGAAAATATCTGGAATATATAGAGTTAACCGGTTGAGGTTCTTCTCCAACTTATCCAACTCATTGTATCCTCTATAGATGAAGAGGGCCCCCCTTTCCTATCAATTGGGAAGGAAGCCCCAGGTCATGGATCTCCTACATCTGAATGAAAATATTTAGTCTCATTATCATCCATAAAAATTATAAAACATAAAATGAAAAAATAATCAATGTCTTGAGTATTCTTCTTACCCATATCGCCCCATTGGGCACCTGTCGGTAAGGGTAGAAATGGGTCTCCTCTAAAGTCAGTACCAGTGTATGCATAATCCTCAACTATGAATAGTTGGTCCTCCAAACAATGGAAAAAGGCATTACCATACTTGACCTTGGACCAGCTTCCACCAGTGCGAGCCATGATCTCTACCCACTGCAACATGAGAAGGCCTTGTGCTTTGAGCTCAGTTAAAGCTACCTGCGGCATTAGATGAGGTACCCTCTCAAAGAAGAAGGATTCAAAGATGCTACCATAACTGAATTGTTTCAACTCTCCCTGTCGACACGTAGTTAGTTTCTCCTTGAAGACACTCAGTAAAGCCTCGAACCTGTTAAAGAATGTAGGTGCCATATCCTCTAAATCATAGAGAATGTGTGCTCAAGAATCCTAATGATCCCCTTAGCTCCCTGCAACCTATTGCATGGTGAAAAGCACTATGCAGAGAGGCAAATCCATCACCTCTTTGATTGGGATCTTTTTCCTAGAAATCTGAGTACCAGGAAAATAGTGATGATCTTTGAGCTCCTATGTGGTGACATCTCCTCCCCGAGGACTTGTCAATGAGATAGGCACCCCGTTCTTGGATAAAACTATAAGTAAGTAGTTGTATTCTACTTCCATGGTAAGAACATGGGACCCCACTTCGAAATACTGCTGCTCTGGGTTCCACATTCTTAGAATATACTCTAGTAATATCACATGAACATCATGCTTGGAACATGGAAAATTTTTAAGAGGCCACAGCCCTGTAGAGTGGCTATAGAACCGACATATTCTCTAGCCCTAGCATCATCATCTTCATGTTTCCTCTCCTTCCACACAACTATTGTTTCCAAAGTAACCTGCTAAAACTCAAATTTGAAGTATTAGAACACATTTCCAACTATAAAAATACTTTTAAATCTTTCTGTTGGCTTGAATGTTGAGCTTTTTAGGGAATCCTATGGCACCACCCTTTTCCCTTTGGGACAGAGTAGTGGCACCGCATTTTTTGGCATGAAATCTCTTGTTTTGCTTGGGCACTGTTGTTCAGGAATAAACACCCTTGTAACCTAGGGTTTGGGGTTACCAACGTACTTCTAAAACTTGCATACAATCAGCTTTAAATTATAGAAAGGAAATAGAAATAAATGTTGGACTCACTTGATTACCAACGATTGGTCCAAGCTTTGTCTTCGCCTGCTCTGCTTCTCTCCAAAGATTTCAAGGATGCACCTCCTTCACCTGCAAAGAGAAAATTCTCCAAGTAAAATCTTATACATGTATATATAACAGGTTAGATAAGCAACATATATAGTGATTAATCAAATATATTCATCAACCATGATACATGAAAGAGACTCAACACAAAGTTGGAAGAAGAATTCTCTTTATTAACAATCAGTGAATGAGATAAGTGTACATCCCAACGCCTGAAACAAGGACTCCTCTGCAACCAAAGGATTTTGAGTTTTGCTGCTCCAAAGACTTCTGAATATATACCACTAGCATAACTTTTCTCTCCCAGATTCATTCTATTAATGCCATCCCCAAGGCCTCTATTTATACTTTGGAAAATAGAGCAGTTTCAAAGGTTGAGGAGGTTGAGACAGTTTAGATGGTTAATATTAGGGCTCAACTAATATGGATTAATCGTGTTCTATATTTTTTAATGTCAAATGGATGTGTATGCGACTATTGGTATAGGCAACCTGCATATGACATGCGAGTTACTTTAAGGCAAAACCCGCGTACAAATCTGTATGCGGGTTGCAATGAGAATAGTCGCATATAGTAGACAGGTTGTCAATAGATATATTTTCATATATATGTGAGTGTAACATCCCCGACCCTTTGACCGCTGAAGAGGACGCTACTAATACCAAACATATGGGCAAACAGCCCCATGACCATGAACATGCATATAATGCTGAAATAAAAAGCTTAAACATAATACATACTAATATGCATAACCCTTCATATACATAGTAGAAGCAAACAAACATTCATTCAAGAATTCCACATGTTCATCATATTCATTAATCAGTAAATATAATTGTAGAGGTAAAATGGACATGAATACTCATCTGATAAGAACTCGTCCTGCAACTAGCTACGTCGCAGCAACGTTCTACCCAACCATAGACCAGCGTGCTGATCAATCTCTCAGCAACACTGCCACCCCCAAGCTAGGCATGATTCCTCAAGGAATAAGGGTCAAAGCAAGCTTACACATAGCTAATTTACACAAATCAGCCAAGCCCACACAGTAGGGTTTATCAGGCCGTCAAGGATCTAGGAAAGGCTAAATGCTAACTTGGTGGCCTCAATGGAGAGCTAAAGATGCCTACACTAGATCTAACCTAAATTCTAAGGCATCCACACACCCAACACCAGGAATCAGTCCTTTCTCTCCTTCGCAGTCCCTCAGGCCCTGACTTCCCTTTCCAATACTCTTCAAGGGTTGTGGGTAAAGAAATCCAATAGTCCAACTCTGTCTAAGTTGCTCCAAACACTAGTTTTCTCAAGCAAACCCAACCTCTAATCCTACTCTCAAAAGTACAAATACCAACCACTGCATACCGCAGCAAAACAAACAATTCACAGCTCTATGAAGAAGATGAAGACAGCAGGGTGACAACCCCAAACAAAAGGGTGAACACAGATCAAGTCCAGAAGACAACTCAGAGTTGTTCTTGGCCCTAGCGTGGCCAAAACAACTCAACAGCAACCCAAAAAGGCACTTGCACACAAAAAAACCCGAAATGAGGGGAAGACAACAGCCCCAATATCACAATGAAATGATGGAAACATTACACAGTCCACAATTGGGAAAGAAACCAAAATCCCAACATGGAAAGGGGAAACATAGACACATAGAAAAACCCAAAAAGGATGTTTGCACATGCATCAACCCAACTAGGGATAGATCAACAGCTCAATCCCATAAAGAAACAATGGGAAAAACATGTAGTCTGTAGATGGGGAAGGAACCGATTCTCTATCTACGCATGAGGGAAAAATACATAGCCAAAGAAAAACTGTGAATGAAAAACACAGAAGGAACCCACAACATGGGTCACGATGAACAACAGACCGCTCCACAATCTAGACACACCAGGAACATTGCCCAACAATGGCCCCTTCTCAATGATGAAGCCAATGCACCCTTCACAAGTGGTAATGGTGGAGTAAAATAGGACGCTGCATAGCTTGATAAAGGTAGAAGTTACAAACTCCCTGCATTAACAAGAGGAAGACATATCTCTTAGAAAACCATGGAAAACACCCCATAGTGAATAATCACGGTAACGTTTTTCAGTCCAACAATGGAGGGGTCGAAACATAGACTTTCTATCTAAACGAGAGGAAGAATGCTTCTCCAATTAACAAGGAGGTGTGCGAAGGAATGGTGAACCCCCATCAATGAATTGCAGCCCCCTTTTAGCTTTGCTCAGCATGAAGGAAATGAACAACCTCTTGATCCAGTTAGTGGGAAGGCCATCAAGAGGCACGTCGTGGAGAGAGTGTAGGCGTGAGCATGGTGGTGGTTTTCCTTGCCATCAAATAGATGCCCCCAACTAACAAAATAACAATAGAATAATAGAACAACAGGGTGGTAAACACATGGAAAAATGCCAGTGCCCCCCCCACGGGTTTGACAACCCCCCCTTAACCTTAGGAATCATGCCCTTTTCATTTAACGTTGCACCATCGTATCTGGCTATAGGTTTAATTAAATTGATGTGCATACTATAATGTGTTGGATAGCACAATATACCATCGGCAAAGATCCCTATTTCTGAAACATACACAACCAAATCGATGGTGGGGCTTTTGCCTTTAGCTCCTCACCATGATTAATTACAAAATATACATCATGTACCATTTAATGCAAATGGGGTCAAAATCGGGGTATTACAATCCCCTCCCCCTTGGAACAACACTGTCCTCAGTGTTCCAATACATATGAATACATATACAATTTGCACATCAACATTTCAAAAATTTGCAGATCTGTCCCATGTTCAATTATTTACTTTGAACGTTCAGGACCAAGCCCCTCGGCCTCCATGAGTTTCTCCTACTGGTTCTCATCTTTTGGCTTATCTCGAAGCCTAGGAACTTTGTGGTTGCTGCCCTCTTTATGTTCCCTTGTTGGACAGTCCCTACGTAAATGATGTCCTTCGCATTCCCAGCATTTTGCTAGCTGCTTCATCTTTACTTGCTCAATTTCCTTTGAGTCTTCATGCTTGGACCATTTCTCAACAGATCGCTTGGACAAATGTCCCATCATTGATCCACCTTCCTTTCCTTTGCCGATTGCTCCCAAAAGGATTTTCACCTCCCTTTGCAAACCAATAGAGTCTTGCAAAATATGGTGGTTCATTTCATTTTGCCTTTTCTATATCTTGAGCATCTCTCCAAGATTCTATTAGGTCCTGGCACTCATTTGAAGGAGACTTGTAGCCAAGTCCAGCAACTTTTTATCTGTTTCCATGATCAATGTACACCACTGGATTTCACCTTTCTCACCTGTGAAATGCATCATTGAAATTCTGTTAGACCAAGCATAATATAGGCATTAATAGTAGTCATTTAATTTCCCAATTGTCATGATATTCCAAGTCTTATCAAGGAGACTTTCATATTTTTGATGCCTTCCCAACAAGCACATGAGCTCATTCATGTCCATTCTTGGGCAGGGAATTAACCATTCCAGCATTCATAATTTACTTTAAGCCAATAGACACATTCTATTTCCAGTCATGCGTGCATTCAATAATCTTTTGTTTTCATAATGCATATATATATATATATATATATATATATATATAATCAAAAGGAAAGAGAGAGCAGCAAGAGTTTTTTTTTTCCTCTTTGTTTTGTTCCATCCTGGAACCCACACCACCGATGTGGCGTTTCATGCTCTCAACGTCTTTCACTTCACCATGAATGATGGACCAATCCCTCTTGGTCATGATACTTAGTGTCTCTGGTCTATTTCAGAATTCTCAACCATGGAGCCTCCCCACATGGCTTGTCTTGGCTGCTAGGACCTTCACAGTCTTACTAGAACCTTTTTCATCACCACTCATTTTGAACTCTGTAGGATAGTCACATGTCCACATGCACCCCCAGGATGCTTTCATAGTCCTCGCTCCTGGCGATACCTATATCCAAACATTGAATAGATTCACCTGTTTAGTTTATTATCATCAATTTTATCTCTAGAGAAACAATTTAAAACATCATAACCAAATCATATACACATGTATATTTATAAGAAAAATATTGCAAAATAATTCAATACTTATCTGTATTGTGCGTTTCCTCGTTGGTCCACAGGATCCTGCTTTGCTTTGAAAGCCTTGGGATTGCCTATGGACTTGGATGTTAGGTTAGTACGTAGGATGCTTCACACCATCCTTTTATATATATATCAGGTACAATCAAGCCAACCCTCATTGGGTTTATTAGATCGTCAACAAATCACTTGTACTTATATCAGCAATATATATATATATATATATATATATATATATATCAGGCACAGTCAAGCCAACCCTCGTTGGGTTTATCATACCGTCAAAAAATCACTTGTACTTATATCAACAACCAATCATCCGCCAAACCAACCCTCGTTGTGTTTATCAGGCCATCAACAACAACACATGCCCTTATATCAACCATAAACGACCATTTTCCATATAACCCTGAGACCACACTGTAAACTAAATTTTCTTATCTTGACAACACAAGAAATATAAGCATATTCGTTAAAATTATTGCTCTAAAATTGTAACCATATTTCACACCATTCACTATCAAGTATTGAGACACTAGGAGTGTGTCCACTCCCTAGGGTGTAATCAATATTGAAAAATCCCTTCATGTTTTGACATCGGAAAAGTGTGCACCCTTGTCCAGTGTGTATCATGTAGGCCCTATTCATACTCAAGCAATCGGTCCTAATGGAAATAAAATCAAAACATGCTCTGCATAAGGAATTTTAACAAGCTAATTTGCATATTCTTAGCTAGGGTCACAGAAGACTTATCCATTTTTCGAGGCAGTATTCCTTCGTTAAGGATGAATGGGGGCTCCCTTCTTTGAGTTGACAGTCCCTCAGTTTTCTAACCCAATTCCTTCTTACATTTCATATCCACACATGTCTTACTGACATAATCTATACCATCTCACTCATGTTTCTTACCAAACATGTAGTTCATATGAGACATTTCCAAAATGTCCAATGGAGTTTCACCCGAAACCCATTCCAAGATAAGGGAAAACATTCCCATGAATTTTGGCTCCTGTAGGCCATCACACATGATCTTCCTGTAGTGTGTACCCTTGGCACATTTAGCAAATAGCCAAACAGTCAATCATTATCTGATAATACAATCCAAATTGATTGTCCATAACCAAGCAAATGACATTAGTAATTAAATTCAATAGGATTTGCAACTTTGTTTGCTATAGAAATTGATTTTCTTGGCAACGAGGTGATCCTCAATTGTGGGTCTCTTGTGAGCAGCACCATCATATCCATTATGATTTTATGCTTACTAGCATAACATGGACACCCACTTACAATGCGTCCTCCTGACACAATTCTATGCAAACCTATAGTGATTAGTAGTTGTCCGCAATTTCTTAAATATGAAATTTACAAATTCAAATTTACAACTCATTATGCATACAAACTATTATCATAGCCATGAGACTCTTCTCATGAGGTTTGGCTCTTTCACATGGTAGATTCTGGCCATTGTCATGGTCTTACCCATTTTTCCATATCCCAAACAATCTACCTGAAACCTGAACTTCAATCAGCCAAACATTTGGTAAGTCTTGATGCCTATAACTTTTTCCATTGCTACAGCAATCACTGAAGCATTTTTAGAATTTATAAAATTCAAACATTTCTCTCTGTTAATCACATCAATATTACCAAAACTCATTTACTTCACGCAATCATTATCATACTTTAAATTACAGGGTACAGTCACATCATTTGTGTAATTTAAATGAAATGTTTAGATACTGCTTACTTCACAAGCGTATCATTCGTACCACCTTGCTCTTTCATAAAGCATTTCTGGCAGCCAATTGATCATGACTACCCTCTTCATGCACTTACTATCCTGCATGCATAACAGCCTTTGAAATGGTTCCTGAATTGTCATCAACTCATCATTTCAGCCATTAGTTATTCATAATATCACATGCACTTATCTCAATGCATTCATGCAATGCATCATAAAATTTGCATCCATACTTTTGTAATCAGTTACTCACACCCTTCATATGCTTCCATTCAATGCATAATTACAAGATTTATAAAATATTTTAATGCATATCCACTCAATGCTACCTTGCATTGATTTAGGAATACTATGCATTCAAACATACTGTGCATGGTCTAATCATGACTACTTCATATAGGATGCATGACTACAATCAAGATCATCAGTGCTTACTTTCCTTGGGCTACTAAGTTCATAACAACATAAGACAGGAATGACACATTTATATACGAATATAGTATAAAATTCAAATACCCACATGGTATGAGACCTCTTGCTTTTACCACTCCATGCAATAATTATCATAAGTAAACTCTTACCTTCATGGGTCCTACTTACAACCTTGACATTACCAATTGGGTTGGTCCTTTGTAGGAGATTACAGAATTTGCTCACCAACTTTTGATTATGGACTTGTTGCCTTATCCCTTTCTCCAGAGGGTTGCTAGTCACATTTGTCCGCATTAGCAACATATTCAGCCAGGTCCATTTTGTCATTGGTTTTTCCACTAATGCCAACACCAATGCAATAACAATCATTAGTGGTTCATTATACATGTATTATCCTCAATATCCAATGTATGCAAAGCATACCCTCAAAAAATTATGAAATGTAGTTATAATCAGCGAGATAGGGTTTAAGCAGACTTCCCTTTTCAAGTCCCACATCCTTGTATGGAACTCGTCTTCCACACAACAACTGGTTTTACTTCATGGTCTTGCTACCTCTAGGCATGCAATTTCCCAGATTTGTCCATTTGACAGCAGAACTTTTCTCTTTCAGGCCATCATTAGCACTTTGTTGCTCCATACTCAGATTTTGGTGACTTTCCCTTGTTCCCTTCTTTATAAGCTTTCCAACGCCTATCCACATACTTCATTCAGACCTTGGGTGTGAAAACCACACCACTTCTAAAATGATGACATTCATCAAATTTAGGCAAAACACTCAACCGTGTTTTGGTTAGAATTGTTAATTTCAGCCACCCAGAATTTTCTTTCCTTTCAGCCTTGAACTGCTAAAAAATTCGATAAAAATTCCTTGAAACACTTAGCTGGAATCCACTGAAAATTTTACTGGAAAACCCAATTTTATTTCTCCCTATCGGGTCACTTCCCAACTAAGTTTCCGACATTTTGGATCCTTAGTGGACTAGTCTTCCGATCTGCATCGGTGATGTCCATGAATGTTTATCGGGTCCTTTCTTTACTGACCTTTCAGTGTTTCAGCGACAAACCAACTAATCTTCCGCATTGCTCATCGGCAGTCTACTTATCTATCCTTCTTCAGTGTGTCGAACCTGTAGTGGTCTAAACTTTTGAATTTCATTGGCGGGTCACTCTCCTATTTCCTTCCACAATAATTATCTAACCTTTTGAGCTGAATTGGTGGTTGGATCCACTAAGTTTCTCCACGGCATCGATGATTCGAATTACTAACATTCCCGTCGTTGTGGTGACCAGAAAAAAACTTTCCTCTAATGTGTTGATAGTCTTTAACTTAACACTCCACAGCGTTAGCAACTTGAACACATTTGGTAGCCGAAAGTTCTAACTATAAGAGTGATAGTCCTGTTGACAGCCGCAACGGTGGACTAACAATCGAATAACTCTTCCGGCTTATATCGGCTCTCAAACCCACCAAGTGCTATCTATCGGTGATCGAAAACTAAAAATTCTAACCATCAGAACGCTAGTCCACATGGCTACTGCAGTGGTGGTTCTCCATCTGCTAACTTTTTTCGGTCGGTGGTCTGATCAACGAAACTTTTCCGATCAGTGGTTGGAACAACTATTCATCGGAAGGGTAGTCTACTAAACTTTTTTGATGTTTTCTTTACTTAGGCAAATTTTCGCAAATTTTCCTTTTTCTTGTTCTTCATGTTGGCTGCTTCATCACCTAATTCTCTTCCGTTTGTCACCACTGTAGTGATCCCAGATGTTCATTGAACACCCCAGCATTGGCAACTGGAAAGACTAGCATTGGCAGAATAGTTCATTTTGCAGCGGCTCATCATCTTCTATCCTTTTTCGATAGGAGGCTGAAACACATCGACATCGGGAACCTGTATGCGTCGGAGGATAAGTTCACTGTTCATTGGTGACCCGATCTCCAATCATTTTCCAATGCCTGATGATCTTGTTCCTTAGAAATTTTTTGAATTTTCTTCGTCCATCGAAAATCGGAACCCCTAGAATCCGTGGCATTGGCACTCGGATGCATTCCTCGTCGGATGGTTAGTCCTCATGATCTCCACAATGGCAGACATTCGACCAACAAATTTTACCTGATGTAGCTCTTCGACAAACGAATTATCTGAGCATCAACGATGTGATCAACTAACCATCGCTGATGGCTGATGATTTTAGGACTTAGAATTTTTTTTGAAATTCTTCTTCTCTCTTTTCCTTTCCAAACTTCATCGGTTCAACTATCTTCTATTTGTCGACAAAATAGTTCAATCAGCATCCGCAACGATGGCTTGTCATTTTCGATCTTTTTTCGATCGGCGGCCCAATCTGTTAATATGTTCCAATCGACAACTGAAGCATAACTTGATCGGCATCGACAGTCGGAATGTCTTCCGATCGGAAGGATAGTGCTCTAGGCTTACGCAATGGTGGGTGCATGAACCACTAACTTCTTCAAATGGTCGATGATTTTGGGCCTTAGAGAAATTTTTAAACTTTCTTTACGGCATCGGCGGTCGCAGGCTCTATCCGTCGGAGGCATAGTGGTCTAGCCATCCACAACGGCGGTGGTCAATCAACTAAGCATCGGTGATCCATCCGTCTAAGTGTCCCTATGTGTCAAAGGCTAAACACTTAAATTTTTTCTGAAATTTTCCTTTGCAGTATTTTGCCGCATCGGTCGTTGGATCAACTATTCGTTGGGTGGCCTTCCCACTAAGTGCTCTGATGGGTCAATAGTTCTAGCACTTAGAAAATTTTGTGAATTTTCTTGTCTTCAATTTTTTGATTGCTACTGGGAAGAAGGAAACCTGCCTTTGTTATCTAATATGTCATGGACCATTTAGGCCCATGCTGCAACCAGAGCTCTGATACCACACTGTAACATCCCCGACCCTCTGATCGGCGAAGAGGATGCTACTAACACCAAACATACGGTCAAATAGCCCCATGAACATGAACAAGCATATAATGCTGAAATAAAAATCTTAAACATAATACATACTAAGATGCATAACCATTCATATACATAGAAGAAGCAAACAAACATTCATTCAATCATGCCATATGTTCATCATATTCATTAATCAGTAAATATAATTACAGAGGTAAAATGGACATGAATACTCATCTGATAAGAACTCATCTTGCAACCAGCTATGTCGCTGCAATGTTCCACCCAACCATAGGCCAGTGTGCTCATAAATCTCTCAGAAACACTGCCACCCCCGAGCTGGGCATGATTCCTCAAGGAATAAGGGTCAAAGCAGGCTTACACATAGCCAAGGTACACAAATCAGCCAAGCCCACATAATAGGGTTTATCAGGCTATCAAGGAGCTAGGAAAGGTTAAATGCTAAGCTGGTGGCCTCAAAGGAGAGCTAAGGACACAGACACCAGAGCTAACCTGACTTCTAAGGCATCCACACACCCAACACTAGGAATCATTCCTTTATCTACTTCATAGTCCCTCAAGCCATGAATTCCCTTTCCAATACTCTTCAAGGGTTGTGGGTAAAGAAATCCAGGAGTACAAATCTATCTGAGTGGCTCCAAACAACAGTTTTCTCAAGCATACCTAGCCTCTAATCCTACTCTCAACAGTCCAAAGACCAACCACTGCATACCATAGCAAAACAAACAGTTCACAGCTTTGTGAAGAAGATGAAGACAACAGGGTGACAACCCCAAACAAAAGGGTGAACACAGCTCAAGTCCACAAGACAACTCAGAGTTGTTCTTCACCCTAACGTGGCCAAAACAACTCAACAGCAACCCAAAAAGGCACTTGCACACAGAACAACCTGAAACCAGGGGAAGAAAACAACCCCAATATCACAATGAAACGATGGCAACATTACACAGTCCGTAATTGGGAAAGAAACCAAACTCCCAACATGGATAGGAGAAACATAGACACACAACAAAAGCCCAAAAGTATGTTTTCACACGCAACAACCCAACTAGGGATAGATCAATAGCTCAATCCCATAAAGAAACAATGGGAAAAACACACAGTCTACAGATGGGGAAGGAACCGATTCTCTATCTGCGCCTAAGGGAAAAAGACATAGCCAAAGCAAAACTATGAATGAAAAACATAGAAGGAACCCACAACATGGGTCACATTGAACAACATATCGCTCCACAATCAAGACACACCAGCAATGTTGCCCAATAATGGACCCTTCTCAATGGTGAAGCCAATGCACCCTTCAAATTCGGCAATGGTGGAGTAAAATAGGACACTGCGCATCCTGGTAAAGGTAGAAGTTATGAAATCCATACATGAATAGGAGGAAGACATATCACTCAGAAAACCATGAAAAACACCCCATAGTGAATAATTACGACAACGTTTTTCAGTCCAACAATGGAGGGGTTGGAACACAGACTTTCTGTCTGAACGAGAGGAATAACGTTTCTCCGATTAACAAGGTGGTGTGTGAAGGAATGGTGAACCCCCATAAATGAATTGTGGCCCCCTTTTATCTTCGCTCAGTGTGAGGGAAATGAATAGCCTCCTGATCCGGTTAGTGGGCAGGCCATTAAGAGGCACGTCATGGAGAGAGTGCAGGCGTGAGCATGGTTGTGGTTTTCCCTGCCAGCAAATAGATGCCCCCAACTAACAACAGAAAAATAGAACAACAAGGTGGTTGACACATGGAAAATTCCCAGTGCCCCCTCCATGGGTTAGAAAACCCCCCTTAACCTTAGGAATCATGCCCTTTTCATTTAATGTTGCACCGTCGTAGCTAGCTGTAGGTTTAATTAAATTAATGTGCATACTATAATGTGCCGGATAGTATGATATACCATTGACAATGATCCCTATTGCTGAAACATACATAACCAAATCGATGGTGGGTATTTTTCCTTTAGCTTCTCACCATGATTATTTACAAAATATACATCGTGTACCCTTTAATGAAAATGGGGTCAAAACCGGGGTATTACAACGAGTTTCAATGGAGATAGTCGCGTACGGAAATCAACACATAGAAAATTAAAATGGAAAGCTAGTTAAAGGGTAAATGCATCTCATGTCATGCCCATATATAGTGTTTAGGAAAACTTCAGTCCTATAGTGTCCTTTTGTGTACCAACATATGGAAAGTCGGCACTTGGATGGAGAAGTGCCATTTGGGTTGATAACAGATGCCCCCTAATGTGTGAGGTCAGAGGGAAGTAATGGATGAAATACATTATAATCGTTATCTTTGGAGAACTCAGAAGTCCAATGGAGCAGAGGTAGTACCTGAAACAAATACATAATAATGTCATATACAAAGTCATATCTGAGGATGATATGTTCAATATACTGGAACACTAGCTCCTTTACAATATTTGAGTACATTATACAGTACAGGTACAAGAGCACCTATATTACAAAGGTGGACCGAAGACACACTATACAATAATGATGAGTCTTCAAATATCTGGAAGCTATGTAAATAGGTATAACATAATCTTGCGGAACTTAGTCCATAGAAAGGAAACTAAGGTCTTCATAAACAATCCCAAAGAACTAGTACAATCCAAGCCATGTGAATAGATGTTATTGAAGCCAAACATGGAGCGGATTCAATAGATTATCAATCAATAGGTGATAATCGACAACTGAAGAAAGGGAATTCACCAATAATGAGAGTGAATCCCGAGGTACAATTATCAAAACTCTAGGTCTTCGTCGTAAGGAAGTGTTGATGCAGAAACATACTGTGATAAGGAAGGAAATAGATCCTCCAATGGATCACAAGAGTGACTAGGAATTGGGTAAAGGAAGGGAGACACAAGTAATAATAGACATGACAATGATGGAATCAGGATATAGATCAGACACAGGGTTAAGTCCTCGAACAGTGAGCACGACACAGAGATGACCCAAGGCAGCTTTGTAATTTTACAGATATAACAACTAAACTTATCTGTCATGTAGGAGACATGATCGGATTCCCTAGGTAGAACTGACAAGAGGAGGGGTAAGAAACTCGAAGTAATAGCTAAACTGAAAGTGAACACTGAGACATGAGTATCGAAAATAACAGAGAGTGTTGTGTTCAAGGATGACATGCTTCCACTAATTGAAAACCAAAAGAAAACTTCCTTACCTTACCTGTTAAATATTAACGAGTCTAGGAAAGTCAACTCAGATATCTCTTCATTTTTTAACAAGCTTGAAGAGAAGAGGGAATAATTATTGATACTGTCACTAATTCATGGATTTTATGAGCCCGAACTAGTACATGCTCAGTTGGTGTTTTCATGTTTAGGGAGTCTAAAAACTCCGAAGAAGACTCCAGGGGGGTCCTTTTTCATCCAACTTAGTCTCCTGAGGCCAAAATAGTAAAAAACATACCACAGAAGAACTCTCTTAACTTCCATAGAAGCAAATGTGAACCTTTTTCATACTTAGTCAAGGAGGTCCGAAAAAGGTTAAATTGCCACCTACCCAACACTCCTTCGAGAGCAGCATATAGCTTTAGTTTTATGAGTGTGAAGGAAAGCAAGATCACTTAGAAAGATCCATTTGATTACGAGAAATGGGGCTTACAACAATAAACTCGATGCTTTGTTCTTAGTGTTTAATGACCATGACAAAGACATAAAGTACAGTCGGAATATTTTTCATGTTTAGGTCCAGAGCATGAAAAAGAGAAAACTAAGCTCATATCGGGAGTTCCTTTTCTATAAATATAGTCCCTCAGGTCCGGAAAAGTGATAAACCTATACCTGAGAATACTCTTCTCAATTCAAAAGAAAAGAGAGTGATCCTTTCTTGTATTATTCCACATGGTCCGAGAAAGAGATAACCTACCACCAATGTGGATGCCCATTCACGTATTCTTAACGAGCTTGAACGTACAAGTTAACTTGGAAGTCAAGTCTGTTTTAAGGAGTCAGACCTAGGCCTAAATAAACTCTATAATGTCAGGGAGTCCTATAAAGGGATAGCTTGTAAAAAGAGACCAAAATGAGGCTCAATTTGGCGTGAAAAATAGCTAAAAATATTCCCCTGTACCTAAGACAGCTATAGTATGATTATTGAAAGACAAAATAGGTTCTAAATGAGGATACTCATGAGAGGAAAGCCCTATCCATGGAAGAACAATGGTAAAGACAAGGAGATAATGGTTAAAAATACCATAGTCCATGGTCAGAATGTTAATCGCTAAGTTTAAGATGGAGTAGGTATAAATGCAGAATGCACGTGAAATGACAAAAAACCATCCTATATGAGAAAAAAAAACCTTAAAATGATGATAAACCTGTTACAAGGAAAAAATATATGGTATTAGTTTTATAAATTATGAACTATAGGGAAAAAACCCAATTGAAAAATAAATTTTCTATAAATAGTTCAAAACATAAATAAAAACTCACCATTTGTATTTTTAGCCATAAAAGACAAGTTTTCACCTCTACCTTCAATTTCTCGGTGTGGACAATCTAGTGGATCATTTCCAAATCTACAAGTGTCAGGTAATACTACACTCCATGCTCTTCAATTTGATCCAAGCAACTATCAAAATTAAACCCAAATTTCATGTTTTTAAGCATACTCAACAAAGAAACACTGTGTATGTGGGTTTTCTATATTGAAAGTCATGTACACGCATTCTATACGTGGGTTTTCCCGAAGGACAGTGGCGTACAGTATGCGACCTGCCTAAATAGACAGTCGCGTACGTTGCGTGAGGTGGAAAAGAAGCATATAGGGTCAAAATTTTGAAATTTTATACGAAACTAAAGGTTTGCAATTGCTTGTTTACTAGTTTGAAAGATGGTGCTTGAGTGGAGGGAGCACAAACATGAAGATATGGATCAAGAAGCACTCCAAGATGCCCCCACCATGAATGTTTTACGTTCAAGTGGGTTGTTAAAGTTTTTCTGTACCTCACCTATGCAGGCCAATGTCCACCTCTTAGAGTTCCTAATAAATTATTGGGATCATGACTTGGGCATGTTTGACCTTGAAGGTGAATCCTTGGAGATTACTTCAGAGGATGTTTATTTCATTGCTGGTCTATCACGACAGGGAGCTTCGGTAAACTTGGAAGGCACCAGCAGAGGTGGTGACCCTCTAAGTGTCCAGAACTATATTGACATATACTACGCACAAGGCACAAAAAAGAGGGGTAGCTGCATCCCTATTGTGCACATACGTGATCTTCCTCTACAGGTATTGACAAGTAGTATAGTGAGGGTTGCAGGGTCATCTTCACTTCACCTTGCAATATGAAACCAGATGAGACTAGTCATGGATTGTATGCAGGGGGCCCTATATGATTGGTTCTTGGGAGTGATCTCGATTATGAGGAAATAGCTCTCTGACTGTAAGAGAGGCAGGAGGAAGAATTTTGGATATTCTAGCATACTAGTATCCTTCTTCTTTGAGAGAGTGTTGGGATTGAGTCCTATAGCACCCTTTCCAGTTCGTTCTCTTCGTCATCCTAAGCTGAGTAGATGTGGAGATATCTTCCTCCGCCAGGGAGGTGGTGGCTCAGTGTAGAGTGTCTATGATGACGACTTCTACTTTTGGTGGGAGTGACAATTGCTAGCACTGGAGTAGTTTTCATATGCTAGAATGGACTTCCGTGGTGATCTAGACCTTGTCCTCCCTCCAGGAGGAGCATGGGGACTGGTTTATGAATTTTAAAATATAGAGATATATACATATGTATAAGAGTTCTAATCCTTTTTAAAATGTAAAAATGCAGATATTGGACCAATCCTCCCTGAAGGGAATCCACGCATGTATGTGTGTCCTGTCTTGGGAGAAGACTAGGGGATGATTAGGGTTCTTGAGGGGAAGTTGTCCAGGCTTACCCAAATAGTACCCACCTTACAGATTGAGCACATCCCAACCATCATGTAGGAGTTCATGGTTGGTGTACCACCTGTTTGGATACGCCTTCTGAGGTAGGTAGCCAGATAAGTATTGGTATACATAGATGTTGTTGAGGCTGCTGAAGCTGAGGAGGTTGAAGAAGCTAGAGTGTAGGGAGACTGGGGGACCAGGGTCGTCTAGCTTAGATCTAGGAGCATTTGATGGAATTTGATCCATATTTTCTATATTCTTTGTATATTATATAGTTATGACTGGATCTGAGGATCAGAGACTCGACCTATCTATATGAATAGATATTCACACACACAGACACACACACACACACACACACACACACACACATATATATATATATATATATATATATTTGCTAGTTTATTTTCAAATGTTTTTTATGTGTTTGATGTATACTTTTATGGAAACTGTGTTAAATGCCAATCCAAGATGTAATTAGCGTATGCATCAGTTAATGAATTTTGATTCCTTGGAATATGATTGAATGTAATGAACTCGAAATTTCTTTCCAATAACCTAACTTGCATAAACTGACACAATAAAATAGTGTTCTGCACCTAATAAGCCCGATTGAACTCAGAAACTACCAGTTGAGAGTCCAGTCGAACTTCCAGCTGAGTGATACCATGTGACAAAGCATCCCATAGAAGCTCAATGACTTCCCTATACTCAGCGACATTATTAGAAGCAAGACCTAATCAAGCACCTCCTAAGGCAACTAACTGTCCCGAGGGTGAATAAATGACCCATGCAGCTGAAGCTAGATTACAAATGTGGCAAATGGCACCATCAGCAAAACCTACGAACCTCTCAGAAGACATATTAAACAACCAGAAAATGGTATAAAAAACACAAACTGATGAACTAGTGTACATAAAAATACATACAGTAAAATACAAGAAAAAGTGCTAATCCTAAGCATAGTACTTTTTCAGGTAGAGCCCATTTCTAGGCTCAACCAGCTTATTCCCATTGAAATGTATCAATTCATATGTGCCTTTCTTTAATGCTTTAGACATGAAATAAGGTGATGACCACATAGACCTGAACTTTCTTTCCCCCAGGGGTTCCTTGTCTTGGTCCTAGAGCAAAACAAGTTCCCCTTCATAGAAAATTTGAGGCTTGATTGATTTATCATATTGGCTTTTAACCCTATTTTTATGAGCTTGGTTTGCTGTCAGTGCATCTCTACACTATTCATTAAGTTATTCTAAATGTAATATATGTTCTTCAAGCTTAGTTGTATCCGGTAACACATGAATAACAATTTTTAAAGATGGGATTTCACATTCAATCAGGGTAACAGCTTCCACTCCATGGATGAGTTGGAAGGGGAAGAAACCCATAGCATTTTTTACATTGGTTTGATACGCCCAAAGAGTAGGGTACAACATGATATGCCAGTTTGAATGGGCTGCATTAATAATACGTTTGAGGATAGTTTTCAAAGTTTTATTAACAGCCTCAACTTGACCATTGGCTTGAGGATAGAATGAGGATGAATGCTCTTGTCTAAATCCTAGCATAATAGTCCGTTCCATCATCATGCTATTTTGATAATGACTGCCATGGTCAGTGACAATCACCTTGGGTATACAAAATCATGCTATAATTTGACTGAACATAAAAAAAGTTGTAGTTTCCCCGTCAGCTCTAAAGCTGGGCATTGCCTCTGCCCATTTTGTAAAATAGTCCACTACGACAATGATATATTTGTGCCCCCCAACCAAGGCTGGGTTACACGTCACATAATCATTCCCCCACTTCATGAAGGGGCCCACTGAGATAACGGGAAATAACGAAGCAGGATGTGACCGCATCTTTTTGGTATAAAGCTGACAAGGATGACAACGCTTCACAGCTTCCACATAATCTTTAAAGATTGTGGGCCATAAATAGCCGTAATGTAATATCTTTTGGGTCATTGCTAACCCAGATAAATGACCCCCACACGCTCCACTATGGGCATCATTCAAGACAATCTCCGCTTCCTTGTGGGTAAGACATCGATGCAAAATGGAATCTACCACTCTATGATATAAATTATCTCCTATGATGAGGTAGTTCTTGGAATGTAGGCATAGTTTACGTCATTCTTCCCATGAGAAAGCTGTAGGATACTTCAAAGTCTGGAGATAGATAAGTATATCTATATACCGGGGATTAGAGGTGGAAATAAAAAAGATGTGCTCATCCAAGAATGAGTCTTCTTCAATAGCTACATCTTCATCTACTGGAAATTCTGCAATAAGCTCAACAAAAACTAAGTATTTTTTGGATTTGGCAGACTGAAAATCCAAGTCAAACTCTTGGAGGATGACTATCCATTTGTTGAATTTGCCTCCAAATATCTGTCAGGACAAAACATATTGAAAAGGATTAACATCTTCCCCTATAGTTGTAGTCCTTAGTAAGATGTGGTGACGTAACCTCTGAACAACATAAACAGCTTCTAAGGCCAACTTCTCGATGTGGGAATACCTGAGTTCAGGTATGGCTAAAGAATGAATAACATAGTAAAGAACATTCTCTTGGATCTTATTGTCCTCCTAGACTAGGAATACCCCTATGGTCGACTCAGACGCTGCCAGATACAATATAAAATCCCCAGAGTAATCTGGCGGACGCAATAATGGTGCTGACAACAAAGATTTTTTCAATGCCTCGAATGCGAGTTGTGCAGTTTCATCTCATACAAATGGGGTGTCCTATTTTAATAGGTGCATGAAATTATTAGTAATATTGGCATAGTTTACAATGAAACATCGAAGGCAATTGGAATTTCCTTGCAGGCTCTGAAGTTTCCTGATAGAACGAGGAGGAGGCAGATTTACAATGGCCTCAACTTTTAATGGATCCACCTGAATGCCTCTAATAGAAACAATGAATCTGAGCAGTCTCTCTGACTCGACACAGAACACACACTTGTGGGGATTCAAGTGGATTTTATAGTATCTGCATCATTCAAATATCAAACAAAGGCGATCTGGATGGTCAATCCTCTTACGAGAATGTGCAGGCAGATAATCAAGGTAAGGTTCGACAATGGCTTTAATATCATGAAAGGCGAAATTCATTTCCCGCTGAAAGGTTGCCCCAACATTTTTCAATCCAAAGGGAATTTTTTTGTATGCGAAGGTACCTCAAGGACAAATTAAAGCAATTTTATGTTGGTCTTCCCATTTTATTTGAATTTGATTATATATGGAGAAACCATTCATAAACAAAAAAACTTCACTTCCCGCGAAAGAATCAATAATTTGGTCTATAAATGGCATGGGATAGTTGTCCTTAGGATAGGATTTGTTTAAATCTCTAAAGTCAATAAGGATGCATATGGTCCCTTTCTTCTTATCAATAGTAACAGGGTTGGATACCCATTTCATCAAAGCTATGGGATAAATAAAATCAGCTTTCAGTAGTTTTCCACTTTAGCCTTCACTGCCGCCGCTTTACGTGGGTTAACAGGTCTCAAATTTTACTAAATAGGTTTAGTGTCAGGGTATGTTCGGATCTCATGCTCGACTATAGATGGATCAATTACTGGCATCTCCTCATATGAGTAGGAAAAAATGTCGTGGAATTCCTTAAACAAGGCGATATAGATCGCAATCTCCTCAGGAGAGCAGTTTGCGTTGATATTTATATTTTCCACAACATCAGGATTTACAGAGATGTTGATAGGGATGGTAGTAGAAATATTTTCCATATTCCCCTTAGCAAACATTCCTTCCCTGGGTGAGGGATTAATGGGTGTATCAACATCATCTGTCAATCTCACATGAAAATCTTGATTCTCTATCCTGCTTAGCTCTGGAAGAAAATATGATCAATGATGAAAATATTCATAGATATTATCTTTTCCATACATGGCTTCTAGAATGGTTTCATCAGAAGGTAAAACCATATCTAAACAATCTATCGAATGCAAAGAGTTTTTTTCCCAAGCAGGAAAATATACTTCTTCCAATTCCTTTGAGACTGAGAGTGGAACCAGAATGGGATCAACAGTGGTTTGTGTGATAGCTTGATAAGCTACTTCCACTACCGATAGGGGAACTTTAGGTTCATGGTGGGTAGGGAGAACCCAAGAATCAGTCCTATCAACAACCGTAGCAATGGACTTTCCCACACTAGTAGAACCTATATAATTAATAGGAGCTGGAAGATCAAATGTGCCCATTGATGATGTGTACATTCCAGCCCCTAAGATCTCTGTAGCAGGTTTAACTTGATCAACCAATGGAACAGTGGACTCATTAGACTCTATGTGGCCTTTTTGATTGAAATTGAGTTGGTCAACAGTAACCAACTTCCCTTCGTGTGGAAACACTACCACTCGAAAGAAGAATGATGCAATAGAAGACATGGCATAAGTCTAGCTTCTTCTCAAGAGCAAATTATAGTCCAAAGGTGCATCGATCACCTATACCTCAACAGACACCACTTTCCCTGCTAGCTTAATTTCAAAAGCCGATAGGATACCATGTGGATGGAATGACCTTCCATCAAAAGTAGTAAGCAGGGTGTTTGACGGGACCAACTTTGAGGATCTAAGAGCTTTCCAACATGACAAGGACATAACACATGTAGAAGCACCCTCATTGACAACTTCCCTTCCAATGGTATTTCCACCATGTATGACATATATCGAAAAGGCTAAATGGTAAGGTAGGTGAATTTTGACATCAGACAAGTGAAATTTCACCATGAGACTCGATGAGTCCATACTTCCTAAGGCTGCTAAGAGTGCATCCCGCTGGGAGGGACAACTCTGTAACACCTCTAAAGCCAACATTGCACAAGGTGTCTGGGCTAAGTCTTCAAACACGGAGTAGTTGGATGCATCCCTATCATTAGGATTATGCATGGTCTTTTTAAAGACACCTTTCGGTATCTTGGGCATAGTTTCGGTAGGTTTCTCAATCGTGAGAGGGTTAGAAGTTTCATCTATAGACTTACCCTTCTTAGAAGTATCTTTTTCATAGTTCTTATTCCTGGTCTATAGCAAAGTTGAAGATAAAACCATGTTGATATAATTGGGATCAGGGGCATTTGGAGTGCCCCCTGCTACATCTGAAGCTAAAGCAAAATTATTCCCTTGGGGAAATGGATCCTTCAGGACAGCCGGTTGTTGAGATTTTAACAACTTTTGGGCTTGTTCCATAAGGGGACAAAGATGGCTAAGGTGATCTTCATGGCACAAATTGCATGGGAATTTCACCTTTTTCTTTTCTTTCTTGCCCCCATCAACATTATTTGCAGGTTTCTTCTTGTTTTGATTTCCCTCCCCTTTCTTTCCTCTCTTCTTTTTCCCATCGGGCTGCTAATTTCCTTTCTGAGAGGTCTATGCAAAAACATTTGCATTTTGGGGTGAGGGGGCAGCCTTTGCTAACTTTGCCGTAGAATGTTTGACGGACAGCTGATGGAGTTGTTTGGCCAAATATTCTATAGTGGGAGAATTAATGGAACCAACCACACCATCGGTATGGGGTCTAAGCTTAGGTTTCTCTACATTGTGTGTTGGCCTCGGTGCCTCAGGGATAATATCATATAAGATACCAGACTGAGAATAAATCAAGTTAATTTGCTGGGCCCTGAGGATAGTTTCTTCCTCATTTGTCACTCCTAAAGTAGATGCGTCCTTAGATATATAGGGAAATAATGATTTAAGGAACCGTTCTAGTAAGAAATCAGAAGGAATAGTGGATTTAATAAGGCTCTTCCACCTCCTCCATTCTTGGATGTGATTCAAGATATGGGTATCCTTGTTCTGCCGGAAGGTAGGTAACAATTCCGCTCCAAAATCATATCAGATAGGAAGCTGAAAGTGGATAAGGAATGCATTAGCCAAGTCCCAAAAACTACTAAACGTAGCAAAATGCAACTCAATGTACCATTTTGATGCAGTACTTGTCAAGGTTCTTTGGAACAGCCTCAACTGAACTGAAATATTCATTCAGTGAGTTGGAAGAGCACCATAAATGAAAAGTGGTGGCATGAGCCCTAGGATATTCACCAACTTTTTCTTCGAATTTTGGGATATCCGAGGGCACCTTGGTGGGTACAGGTGGCTAAGAGGGATCGTGCCTCACCGGTTCATTCATTGGTTTAGACAAATTAGGCAAGTTTAATGTTGCCAGGAAAGGAAGCTTAGGTCAAACTGGGGCACTAAAAGTGCCAGTTTGGGGATTTGAGGGACTTGCCCCCAATTTCCCATATGTAAAGGTGGGGTTTCCCCCTGTCACCGGTTGCAAAGTGGATGGGTTATTTTGAAATGGATTCCATTTGTAAGCCACATGATTGTTGGTGTGAGGTGAAGTATAAGAGGTTTTGGCTGCCCCAGTTGAAATTGGGGTTTGAAAAACAGGAGCAGGTATCCCTATGCTAAAAAGAAAAAAGGGAGAGCTCATGAATGGAGCAGAGACCAGGGTTTGGAAACCTTGACCATAAGGGTTAGTGTTTTCAAACTGTACCCCTGTTGATTGCATGGGAAGATTTGGGTTTACTATAATCAATCAACAACACCCCTAACTCACTGGCCCTTTCGGCGACAGACCGCGAAGCGATTTGAAGTCTCACCCGAAGTGAATCTAATGGGTTGGCCAAGACTCAAGTGTCTTGGACCAGGTTCTGCGCATCCTACTTCTCTTCTCTTACTCCTGTGATTCACAAGGTCAGCTATATCGGCGCATCGCACGTCCCCTTCTACTCGCAGGACTTTTAGCCGTGCGATTCTTATCCATGCGCAAGTCACACTGTTTCTTCCCACGTCACACAAATTCCACTTACTCACAATATCTCCAACCTTATTGCATCTCTGTGCACCGCGGGACACCCAACCTCTCCTCAACGCTAAGCCCTCAGCTCGCAGTATCACGCACTGCAGCTCCTCTGCTGGTGCGATATCGCTTCTCTGCGATATCTTACCACTACGACTTAGCACTCTTAGCATTGAATATGTCGATGTGTGAAACTCTACTTCCCAGAAGTTATATTGTGATTAAATGGTCATTAGAAACAGACGTAAAGGAGTCTTTAAGCAGCTTACTAAAATACTTCAACTTATCTCTATCTTCCTGCATTACCGTGAGTTGAACAATACATACATTCACTTACTGCAACTAACATTATATGCATGATAACCAGTAACAATAAGCAAGTACAATCACATTCATGCAACACATAACATGCAGATTTAACGTGGTTCACCCCCAGGATGGGAGCTACGTCCACCAAACTGTGCTTCTATTATATATCTTGAGGGAAGTTAGCATAGTCTGTTGCACCGCATATGCAGCGCGAGATCTCTTCTAGATCTCTGGCCTATTTCTATCTCTATATTGCCTTTCTTTCAATATATCCTTCCCTCTTTGTCCTCTCTGTGGATGGTTACATACAGACTCAAATGACTCACAGACAAGCTAGGTGTCTGGATCATTACAACACAGTCTGTCTGACTGAATCCTGAGTCTACTTCAAAAATAATCAACTGACCAACTAACGACTCATCCTATGAACCAACCAACCCTTTATAATACAAAATACAAGCTTTTATAGGCGGCCCGAAGGTCTCGTCATTACAACACTGTGGGCCTGTCCCAACAGTAACCCAAACCCTAATTAGTGACAGTCGATCCTCTCTGTCCTTGAGGTAGCCGATTCCCATCACACCATAGCTCTCTGCAGTCTTCCATGCTTCCAGGCACTGACCATGGGTACTATGCACCGCTTCTCTGCTTTCTGTCCTTCACCTTCAATGCTTGAGCCTCGTTGCTCCTTCTTCTTTATGAGGGTCGCTGAGCCCTCCTGTCTTCCGCCGCTACCTTTAATGCAGTGGGTGAGCTCTCCCTTCTCGGTCGCTTAGGTACTGTTTCCTTTCTTTGACTTTCGCATCTCAAAAAGTCACAGTTTTTGGCTCTGCTCTCCAGCTGGAAACGTGCTATGGCATCGTAGCTCTGCCTTGTCTTCTTTCCGCCAAAACTAGTAGCTTCTTCTGTAGTTGTGGGACCCTGCTCCAACAGTCCCCTAACACTTACTTGTGGCTTGTCCTTGAGCCACTTGCAACAGGATTCTCCTGCTGCAACTTATTCTTTGCCTCCTGTGAAGTGTGCTGTAACCTGCCTTGAAGTCCTGTGACTTCATTCTTCATCTCCTCGGCGGACTGTTTCAACGAATCAAGCAATGCTTGATCAATCTTGGAGTCCTCTCTTCCTTCAATTTTCTCTCTGGTGGTCGTGAATTCATTCACCTTTTTCTCAACCACGTCAACTAATTCTGTGATTTGTTCCTGAAAGGGTTGAAGCAGGTCAGTGATGTGCAGCTCCTTTGTTCTTAACTGCTGCACCTCTTGGTGTAATTGGTTCATCTCCTTCGTCTTCCTCATCTTTTGAAGAGCTGCTAGGCTCTTGATTTCTTCTTTCATGGCCACTACAGTGTTCTCTACTTGCTGTATACTCTGCTGGATCTCGACCTTCTGTGGTGGCTCATCTAACTCGGCCCATGTGTTCATCGCATTGGTTAGTAGTACCCAGGCTTCGTCAATGCATGATTGTATCTACGCAGAGGTGAATCGAAAGGCTTCCACTCGTGCTTTTTGGTCTGCTAGGGAGGTGTCTCGTAGATGTGCCTCGTAGACGAGCCTCAAGCTCGGTGATCTTCATCTCATGGTTTGCCTTTATCCTGGCTACTTTCTCATCCATCTTAGCTACAGTTTCTTCGAGAACCTTTGCTCTTTCTGGAACTCTTTGTAGCTTCTCCGGGGTAGGCAGTGCGAACTCGATGTTGTAGTTAGGGAGTTCTAGTGCAATATTCTGTAGTACCTGGGAGAGTTCCTGATCCTTGTTCTGATATGTTTTTAACTCGTCTACCTTTTTCTGATAGCTGGTGGCGAGTGCTGCGTTCTTTTGCTTTAGCTGTGCATTCTGCTGGTAAGTCACAAGCTCTCTATTCCTGAGCTCTGCGCTTAGCTGCTGTTGGATTCTGTGCAACTGATCAATGTGAACCTCTGTGAGGTTAACCTCAAGGGGTTGCTTAAACTAGACTGGTGGGTCCACTGTTGTCGCTGAGAGTCTGATACTACCCAGTGGGACCAACACAATGTTGAGGCGATCTTTTGCCAAGCTTTCCTTGTGGGGTACCGACGGTGCTGAAGTTTCTCCAGTGGGCACCTTTACTGGTGGAGCATGTATCATGGTAGCCTTCTTTGTAATTGTTCATATGTCTATGAACTACTTTTCTACGGCGCTCTGAATCTTTTCCTGTGATTGCTTCACCTCATCAAATGAATCCTTGAGTGTATCACATGTCCTTGTTGCGATGAGTTCGTAATCATCTTCTGTTAGTGCCGTCTTCAGAACGGGTTTTGAAGTTTTTTGTTTCTTCCTCCCCTGCGTCGCTGTGGTCTCCTGGCTTCCATCCTTTGTAGTGGGCGTTGTTGCTAATTCTTCCGGCACATCTCTTTTCTTCTTGACTTGTGGCGGTACTTCTGTTGTTTGGTGTGCCTGGGTGTCTAGTTTTTCTTTGCCTTTTTCTGGTGGGCCTGTCTGCGCAGTCTCTGCCGGTATTGGCGTGGTATCTTCGTATTCCTCTCGCCATTGGTCATCGAAGCCTCTGATGACATTATCAACATCCTGCACTGTCATTCTGAAGGAGCCAAGGGCCCAGTCGTCCCTTTTTGTCCTTTTAGGCCTTAGACAAATTAAGTGGCTATCTGCCATGAAATTAAGCCGGTTGTCAAATATATCCACGGTCTCTTTACTAATGCGCGGTGATGCTTGGATAATGGCCTTCAACAGCATATAGTATTCAAAGAATACCATCGCATTAACCTTTTTTCTGGCTGGGCTAGGGCTGTCCCATAAACTGGCATAGCGTACACCGCGTGGCGCTCCTCCTGGAAGTTGTGGAAACTGGGAATTAGGCGGCTCCTTCCAGCCGACAAAGGCACATAGTACCAGCAGCCATGAGAAATGGAAAGGGTGGTTTGCGTGATCCTGGGCTGCCAAGCAATCTTCCTGAAGCATATTTAATAAGAATAACGACCAATTGAACTGTTCTCCCTCCATAACTTGTATGGCCATACTGATCACGGATCCTGTGACTTCCTTTGGTCAGACTTTAGTTAACAGTCTTCCTGCAAGCAAGCTGGTTGTAAATTGGAGCGTCTCATTTTGTAAACTCGTAACATCATAAGCCCTGCCTCCTCGCTGTAACTAATACTTTTTAACGAGCGCTGCTAGCAGCTTGGAATCCTTGGTCTTTCCTGATACTTGTATTTTGGGGTATTTACCAGTCTTAGACAAGCCAGTGATGCGGTGTATCAAGTTGATGTTGAGGTCAACTCAGATACCTAACCAGAGATAGCCTCCATGTACACATGAAAATAGTATACGCACCACAGCATTGACCTCTGCACTACGTCCAGAATGGGGTAGTCTCAACAAATTAAGCAGACCCGAGGGTTCAAGAACCTCAACATGTGGCATGGGGACAAGTTCCTCTCGACCTGTCCTTGGGTTTTTCTCACGTACCAGATAGTGATCTGCTTTGAAGTGGGGGTACGTCTTACCGTCTCCCAGGTTTTAATCTATGAATTTAACTACGCCAGCATATCCTATGAGATCACCATTTTCTTTAACCCGAGAATCTATGGGCAGGATGGGAACAATAAGCTTACCGCTCTTGCATATTTTGATGTCTGGAGTGCCTTCAACTCATGGGATGAGGTATTCTGCTGTACTAAGGACTTCGTCCACCTGCTCAAAGCCGGATTCCTCCGCCAGCTGGGATTGGCTCCTTGTCTTCGGCTGTTCACTGGGTCGGGACGAGCTCGGCGGAGTAACTTTAGGTAGCGTCGTCATGGGAACGGCAAGGCCAGTCTGCTTGAATATTTTGAGTAGCACTCCTAGAGGCTCGTCCTCAGGTAGAACCCAGTCGGTGTAAAACGGTGGACGGGCAATGGTTGCGAAGTCTGTAAAATTCTGCACTCTGTTATGGGATAAACTCTGTACCAGGGGAAGTTCAAGGATGCACTCTACAGTTTTCACCTCTATAGAAATGTAACCTTTCCTAATGAATAGTTGCTGCTTTTATGTCACAGACGATAATCCCGGTCACAACAGTCATCTAGACTGAACGCGTCGGTCATATTAATTGCATGGATAATACCACACCCGTCCTTCAATCCTCAATAAATGCTAAAATATGATCAAATTTTCCTTGAAGCATGTGTACGGGTGCCGGTCTCGTCAGAGATTTACCAAATCTGGAAAAATTTATTATACTGCTGCCAAATCTACGGTAGGGGATACCGGTCATTTCTTCATTAACTACCTGTTAGATAGTGACTTGACTAGCCCACTGTCGGTTGCAAAATAGGTATGTGGCAGGGGGAAACATCTTACTGCTGCAATACAACTCCGCATCACCTGCGCGAACAAACAGTGTTAATTTTTTTTTTTTTTTTTGGGTGTAGACTCATTCCCGGTGTGATGCCTCCTTTCAACTACATTGGACATCTACACCGTTGCGACTGGTTTAAGCTAGGGCTAAGAGGTGAGGTGGCTATAACTATAGAGTTTCATCCTACTGCCATTGATCCATGTGGGCAAAAGCTCCCCGTTTAGCTAGCTGAACTGAATGGCACCTCCCTCTGTGACTTGCTGTATCTGATATGGCCCTAGCCAATGTGTCTTAAACTTCCCTGGGAACTTGATGAATTTGCTGTCATAAAGGAGCACCAGGTCTCCGGTCTGGAAAGTCTTATTCTTAATGTGTCTGTCATGCCAAGATTTTTCTCGGGCCTTCTGCACTCTCTAATGGAATCTGGCGATGAACCTGTCTTCTTCTAGGGCAAGCAGCTGTGCGAGCCTTGCTTCGACTATGTCTGTATCAGTCATCTCGGTAATTTGAGCGATTCTTAAGCTGGGAAGAATATACTCCATAGACATAACAGCCTCTTGTCCATATACCAAGCTGAAAGGTGTGTGTCCCGTAAGTTTCTTGCATGTGGTTCTATATGCCCATAAGACAACATTAACTCGAAGGTCCTAGTCATTCCTTTGGCTATTGCAGATCTTAGTCAAAGCAGTTTCTAGAATCTTATTGAAGGCCTCCACTGTACCATTAGCTTGCGGGTGGTAGGGAGTGCTCTTATGGTGCTGGATCTGGAATTCTTCGGTTAATGCCTCAATAGTGTTGTTCAAGAAATGTGTGCCTTGGTCGCTCATCAAAATTATTGGGCATCCAAACCTGTTGATGATGTTTTCAAAAAGGAACTGTGCAGCTATAGCAGCATCACAATTTCTTACTGCCTTGGCCTCTGCCCATCTGGTGAGGTACTCCATTCCAGTGATAATATATCTCGCACCAGTGCGCTTCCCTGGTGGGTTGATTGGACCCACAAAATCTATAGCCCATTTGTCAAATGCGCGCAACGTGACCTGCGGTCGCAGCGGCATTTCATTGCGTCGCGATGGTTTTCCTACCCTTTGGCAGATATCGCAGCATCTACAGAAGTCCTTGGTGTCTTTGTGCAATGTAGGCCACCATAATCCTGCCTCTAGGATTTTCTGCGTAGTCGGTTTTCCAGCGAAATGACCTCCTGTGGTTCCTGAATGAGCCTCTTTGATAATAGCATCTTTTTCATGTGGCATTACACATCTGCGTAGAACTTCATCCGAACCTAACTTGTATAGGTGTCCTGCGATGAGGGTGAAGTCTGCTGCCTTAACAACCAACTGCTTCTTTTGCTGCTTAGTAAACTAGTCAGGTGCTACTCCTGTGGTGAGGAATTGAATAATGTCGGCATAGTACTCATTTGTAATATGTATGGAAAACAACGGCGCATCTGGCAGATTTTCTTCTAGGTTACTGGGCTCTTCTCCTGAGTCTAACCGCGATAGATGATCCGGTCCTGCATTCAGTCTTCCTGGTTTCACAATGATTTCAAAATCATACTCCTGGAAGAGGAGTAACCATCTACAAATTCTCCCCCCTAACACTGGTTTATTAACTATGTACTTCAATGTGGAATGGTCAGTAAACATTTTAAACGAGGCACCCAATAGATAGTGCCTGAACTTCTGCAGCGCATATACCATAGCTAAACCCTCCCTTTCTGTTGTGGTGTAGTTCTTTTCCGCTGTTGATAGCTTTCTGCTGGAATATGCGATGGGATGGTCAAGATCCCCTTCTCCTGGCTGGGTCAAGACGACTCCTAATGCGATGCCAGATGCATCCACATGTACATGGAAAGGCTTAGTCCAGTCCGGAAATACTAGGATGGGTGTTGTAACCATCTTCTCCTTAAGTATGTCTAGACTCTGCTAGCATTCCTCATTCCATAGGAATTTTACATCCTTCTTGAGCAATTTCTCCATCGGTGCTGTAATCTTTGTGTAGCCCTTGATGAACTTTCTATAATACCCGGTATGACCAAGTACTGTCCTCAGTTGCTTGACTGAGTTGGGTGCTGGAAGGTTTACAATGATAGCGATCTTGGTGGGGTCTACCATCAAGTCTTGTCTGCAAACAATGTGACCCAACAAGATACCAAATGGTGCACAGAATATACATTTTTTCTAGTTTAGAGAAATCTGGTACTGCCTACATTTCTCTAACATCAGTCTTAGATCACCTATGTGCTTATCGATTAACCCAAATACAGTCCAGTCATTGAAATATACTTCTAAGAACTTATGGATGTATTCTTTAAAGACAGCAACTACTACTCTAGAAAATATAGCTGGTGCATTCTTAAGACCAAAGGGCATTACCGTATACTGGAAAGAGCCCCATTCTGTTGCAAAGGTGGTCTTGGATCGATCTTCCGGATGTATTCTGATCTGGTGGTAGCCTGAAAACCCATCGGTGAACACGGGGACTTCACTTAGTGAACCTCTCACATAGCACGTACGATCGTGGGATATTGAAGAATACCCTTAATTTCCAGAGATATTGACCCAAACTCTTTTTGTTGAAACCCCCTCCCAATACTTAAAACCTCCTCCCCACCCCTTTTTATACCTCAATCCTTATAAACCACCCTACCCACCCCCACCTTAAACCCCTCATTCCCCCAATACCTGCAATATATTGGTTCAATTTTTGATAATTTTAAAACCCACAATATGAACTAACGTGATAGGATATTGGTCAACAAGTGAATACCTTGTGTCGGTGAAGGAGTAAACCTCCTGTCCTCCCACGTTGTCTAATACTTCATCAGTGAACGGTGTTGGAAATGGATCATGAAGTGATGCATCGTTGAGTTTTCACATATCAACACAGATCGTGATGTCCCCTTTTGTTTTCTTCTCTTGCACTACCATAGGGCTAACCCATTCACTTTCCTCTACTGGCTCAATGATGCCTGCTGCTAGCATTTTATCAATTTCGTCCGTTATTTTTCTTTGTAGTGCGGATTCAATCTATATGGGCGCTGCTTAACTGGTCTAGCATCATCCTTTAATGGTATCCTCATGACTCCCAGGTCTCCAACTATTCCCTTCATCTCTGTAAACTTGGTGGGAAATAGGTCCTGATAGTCATGTAGCAGATCTGCAATTTGTCCGACTGTTTCATCATTCCAGTAGTCTCCAATAGAGGAAAACTTAGGTTCTGCGTCTGTGCCAATATTGATCTTTTTAATCTTCATGGGATCGGTGATCGCTGGAATCTCTAACTGTGGTCCCTTCACATCGTGAGTCCCTTCTGATTCAGGAATGTTGGTATTGCGAGGATCCTCATCCGCCTCCTCTGATTCTGATGCAAAATTATAGCATTCCAACGCCTCTTCTAGCTGGATAGTCCACTCAGGTTCGGCTGGTACTGAGATGGTGCGATCCTCAAAAATCTTTGTCTTGATTATGTCTAGGGCCTGAGCAACACTTGGATGTTCTGACTCAAACGCAAAGGTGATTAGGAAGCTGTCTGTCATAAGTGACCATGTGGTTGTTCCCTTGCGCATCTCAGTCTCTGTATATCAGTTCCTTGGAACTGTGTCCAATGTGTGAATGAATCTGTGAACCCATTCATCCTCTGGAATGTCCGGCCAGTTCTGTTCACATGTCTGAATGTGTACCCTGGGGTCAGTTTCTCCTGTGTACTTCTGCTGAACATACTCTCTATCGTTAGAAAATCTAATCGCCATCAGTATTTTTATATTATCCCATGATGCGATATTCTCTTTATGCGCATACCACCATCTTGCAGGTGTGGCTCGAACTGCAAGGTCCATAGCTGCGATCCTCTGCTCATGAGGAATTTGTTGCTCAAATTGTTCAAAAAAATCCTGGATATCCGTCAGACCATGATATGATGGAGTCTCAGCGATCTCGGTGCCAATCCATCGCAGTGATTTATTGTTAAATGCACATCTACTCGCTGAGACTTCGTAAATTCTGTTCTACCAGTTTTCTAGACCAACATCCGAATCCGATGCGCATGAGCTGTCGCATCGCCAACTAATGTTCCCTTCTGCGGTTGGATTGATGTAGTCATTCTGATTCGCAGTCATCTGGTAGAGACTATCGATGTTATGTGCCTCTTCCTCTTCTCGAATAGGTTCAATATATCTAGGACCTTGGTAAGGATCCAGCGGTGCGATGACCCGGATCTGCGCATCCTCAAAGGTCATTTGTCTTTTCTTTAGGTCAATGACAGCTTTGCTGCCAATTGCCCAATCAATACTTAATAGTGCTGGATATGGTCGACTGTCACCAATGATTTCTATAACCTCGAAGTCCACAAAAGTACGAACTCCATCAATATCAATTGGCACCTACGGTAGTCGACCCAATGGTGATACTCGCTGCTGATTAGCTAATCTTAGGTGGATAGGTGATAGGGCTAACTGAGGACTACCCATCTGTTCCCATGTCTGCTTAGTTAGAACATTGACCTCTGATCCTAGGTCTAAGACAACCTCATCCATTTCAAACTCACCAATCTGCGCTATGAATTTCATCTCTCTTCCTGTCCTTGCATGTCTTGTAATATTATGGACAGCACGGTGTGCACTTCCCGAGAGAGAGGGTTGCTGATACTGATATATCATGCGCAGTAGCTCACCGACAGCTTTATCATTTCTCAGGAGTTTCAAGCAGCTGTGCAAGAAGGCTTGTACACTTCCTGTCGATTCATCCTCGTCACATCTTCCCGATGTGGTAGCCTGCTGTGTCTGCTCAGGGCTATCGCTACAAGGTACTTGCTGTGGTACGCTCCTAGATGGCGGTACCTGCGGTCATGATGGTGTAAGTTCATCAAAGGAAGCCTTGGCTTCATGAAAGGTCTCTTTATTCTACTGTAGGTCGAGTGCTGTTGCTTTACTAGGAGCTCTGCGCACCCACCCTTGACTTGTGTTCTTTCCAGTCTCCTGCGATGTGCCACTAGTGGAAGCACCGCTTCGAGTCACAATATTGACTCTTGGTTCTGGTTCTGCCTTCTTAGCAACGATAAGTTGGATGTTCTGGTGTGCAGCTGGTTTAGGGTCTCTGATCTTAGCTATCAAGATAGGACACTCTTTTATGGTATGATCATAAGATTTGCAGTAGTTACAAGTAGTAGTGGCGTTTTGACAGTCCCTAGCATAGTGTCCTGTGATTCCACAATTATAACAAGTGACTAGTCCATGACCTTGGCCAAAACCTCCTCCTCAGCCAAAGCCTTCTCCTTATGCGAAGCCTCCTCCACGGCCTCGTCCTCTGAATCCTCCTCCACGGCCTCCATAAGTCTGATCCGGCTGTGGTCCTGTTGCTGGACCCTGTGTGTCTGCTTGGACTCTGTGCGCATCATGTGTTCTTTCCGACATGAGATCATAAGCTTGGCAGTCTTGTTGATCATGCCCAACGGATTTGCAGAAGATACAATATAGGTTTTTAGGTGTCTGTACATACTTTTGAAGCAAAGGGCATTGCTGAGGTGGATGTCCTTGTGTTTTACATATT
>LPNX010550090.1:1755387-1775067 GCA_001517045.1 Pseudotsuga menziesii
GATCCCCTGATGCTAAATATTCTGCAAAGACTGGATAGTTGTCTTTACTATGGCCCTGTGCTCTACACTTTATGCACCATATGTCTTGCATAACCTCTTTCCCTTTTTTAAGTTCATGTATCTGTAACATGAGGTTGGCCAACTGGGTCTGTAGAGTTGTCATGCCTGTACTGGTTTCTGCTAAAGGTGAAGCCTCTAGTTTCATTTCCATCTCCAGCGCTTCATCTTGAGTAGTGAGTTTCTGCTGCATTAGTGGCATTCTGATATGAGGGAGCAGCGCTGCAATAAACCATTCCTTATGTTGCTCCGGCACAAACTCAGAACTTACTTGGTCTATAAGAGCTTTGAATTTCTGGTCAAAGTCCCATACTGACTCTGATGGTAGCTGCTTAATATCCTTAAGCTCTGTAATGCACTGAGACTCAGACTTAGGTTTCTTAAATTCTTTAATCATGGCGTTTTTGACTTGGGCAAGCGTCTTGGGTAATGTAGTATACTTTATGTACCATGTCAAGGCTCTATCTCTGAGTGTGGTGACCAACTGTACAAGTTTAAGGTTATCATCGTTGATTGTTTTAATGGTCCAGATAGCTTCGCATAGGAACCAATGCTGTTCTGGGTCTTCTGCTCCTGTACCCCTAAAAATAGGTAGCTTCATGTTGTCTCCCATTCTATTTCTCTGTGGTGGGTTCTGACTGACTGGGGTACTACCACTCAGTGGTGTAGGTGAAGGTGCTGTAGCGGGAGTGGGTATTGACTGTGAGATACTAGATGGAGTACCTACGGGGTTATTCTGAGTACTTGTCTGTTTCTGTGGAGTATAGGGGTGGTAAGGGATACCCCCCTTTGGTTCTTCTGTGGTGCTAGGGCTCTGTTGTCTAATACTGTCTGAACTGTCTTCAAATACAGGAGAACTAAAATCTACTTTATACTTCTTTCCACTACGTGTTCGTCCAATGTCATCAAAATCACTTTCAAACTCTTGTGACATTACTATCTTTACTTATTCATCTAAGACTAGATCCATTGTTCCTTTTTCATATAACAACATCTTAAGGGACAAGTTTAGAGATCTTAGGTACTTACCACGATATCCTCTGAAGAAGTATCATTCAGCTGCGCTGAAGCTCTTTCTCTGGTCAACTGCAAATTCTGTAACAAAGCCTTCTGGCACACTTGTTAGCCAGAAGTCCACTACTCTCGTAATTAGATTATAGAGGTTCTGCATGGTCTGAATCAGCTCCGGTGTCCAGACAATGTTTCTTTTCTTCTTGAATGTATTCCTATCCGTCAACTTAGATAACCAGTCGAAAAGCTCGTTTCCGTAGGTCGCAAAAAATATAGCGTGTATGTCTGAAGCGATATGCTTTACTAACCAGGCCTCTGTGCTTAGTCTCGGACTCCGATTCTCTTTCTTGGCGAACTCCCTTAAGTCTGAATCCAACCACTGGTGAAACTCTTCTCTAGTAGGATGCCAACAGAACATTAACTCCCATTCATTTAAACCAGCAACGGAACCATTTGTTGATTGCATGGGCAGACCCGGGTTTACTATAATCAATCAACAACACCCCTAACTCACTGGCCCTTTCGGCGACAGACCGCGAAGTGATCTGAAGTCTCAACCGAAGTGAATCTAATGGGTTGGCCAAGACTCAAGTGTCTTGGACTAGGTTCTGTGCATCCTACTTCTCTTCTCTTACTCCTGTGAGTCACAAGGTTAGCTATATCGGCGCATCGCATGTCCCCTTCTACTCACAGCACTTTTAGTCGTGCGATTCTTATCCACGCGCAAGTTATCGCACGGTTTCTTCCCACATCGTACAACTTCCAATTACTCACAATATCTCCAACCTTATCGTATCTCTGCGCACCGCGGGACACCCAACCTCTCCTCAACACTAAGCCCTCAGCTCGCAGTATCGCGCACCATAGCTCCTCTGCCGGTGCGATATCGCCTCTCTGCGATATCTTACCACTACGACTTAGCACTCTTAGCGTTGATTGTGTCGATGTGCGAAACTCTACTTCCCAAAAGTTATATTGTGATTAAATGGTCATTAGAAACAGACGTAAAGGAGTCTTTAAGCAGCTTACTAAAATACTTCAACTTATCTCTATCTTCCTGCATTACCGTGAGTTGAACAATACATACATTCACTTACTGCAACTAACATTATATGCATGATAACCAGTAACAATAAGCAAGTACAATCACATTCATGCAACACATAACACGCATATTTAACATGGTTCACCCCCAAGATGGGAGCTACGTCCACCAAACTGTGCTTCTATTATATATCTTGAGGGAAGTTAGCACAGTCTGTTGCACTGCATATGCAACGCGAGATCTCTTCTAGATCTCTGGCCTATTTCTATCTCTATATTTCCTTTCTTTCAATATATCCTTCCCTCTCTGTCCTCTCTGTGGATGGTTACATACAGACTCAAATGACTCACAGACAAGCTAGGTGTCTGGATCGTTACAACACAGTCTGTCTGACTAACTCCTGAGTCTATTTCAAAAATAATCAACTGACCAACTAACGACTCATCCTACGAACCAACCAACCCTTTACAATACAAAATACAAGCTTTTATAGGCGGCCCGAAGGTCTCGCCATTACAACACTATGGGCCTGTCCCAACAGTAACCCAAACCCTAATTAGTGACAGTCGGTCCTCTCTGTCCTTGAGGTAGCCGCTTCCCGTCACACCATAGCTCTCTGCAGTCTTCCATGCTTCCTGGCACTGACCATGGGTACTATGCACCGCTTCTCTGCTTTTTGTCCTTCGCCTTCAATGCTTGAGCCTCGTTGCTCCTTCTTCTTTATGAGGGTTGCTGAGCCCGCCTGTCTTCCGCCGCTGCCTTTAATGCAGTGGGTGAGCTCTCCCTTCTTGGCCGCTCAGGTACCGTTGCCTTTCTTTGACTTCCGCATCTCAAAAAGTCACGGTTTTCGGCTCTGCTCTCCAGCTGGAAACGTGCTACGGCATCGTAGCTCTGCCTTGTCTTCTTTCCGCCAAAACTAGCAGCTTCTTTTGTAGCTGTGGGACCCTGCTCCAACAACCCCTACATAAGAGGGTGGTGAGCCTACGTATGGAGTGGACAGGGGAATGTGCCCCACATTCTAAGGAAATCCCGGGACAAAATTCGAGGATCCTATAGGACCACTCTGGGTAGTGTGTGTGAAGGAGGTTGGAACTGTAGGTACACTAGGAATCCCAGTGACCATACCACTAGAAGCACCAGCTAGGCTTGTGGGAACTGACGGTTGAACCACTTGGCTCACTGGAATTAATGGCATAGTAGGTATGCTTGATATAGGGGTACTTACTGGGGTAGGTAGAACCCCTTTAGCTGGGATGGCTGAGGTGAAAATGAAATAACTTCTCCTGCACTAGACATTATTTTTCCCATAGGGACACCAATCACGAGTGGATCAAAAGGACAAACCTGAACGATCACAGGATCGTTTAAATCAGTCAGAGGTGTATTAAAATTCCTTGCAAACTTGTCAGCCTGCAATTCTTCTATCTCAAATGTGTTCAAATCAAAATGGTTAGCCCTGAGTTCTGGTTCACCTAGAACTTCATTGACTCCTATCGGTTCAAATGAACCATCTGTGTCCAATCTCCACCTTTGAGGGGCAGTTGGAGGTTCCAATGTGATAAGAGGAGGAAGGTTTTTCAACCTTCATGACCTTCTGATAGGTTGGTCCTCCATGATTGTAAATTTGACAATTCAAACCCTAAGGTCTGCTAAACACAAAAAAACCACAGAGCAATCACTACGAAAAATCCTAAAGTCTCAAGAGTCAGCAAGGGTAAAAGATATGCTTTCTTGAAGAAATATGAAAGACAGTTGCTTGGTGTCCTTGAAGAGGTTCTTAGGCATAAGTGAAGGAATCACCCACCATCCTCCTACACTTTCAACAAGGGTTACCTTCCAAGACTGCCCAAGGTGAACCAAAAATAGCCTTCCAGTTTACCTATGTATGAACCCTAGATGTCAAGAGACTAGAGGCTACCTTAACTATACCAATAGTTTGGGGGGATAGTTACAAGCCTGATTCGTATGAACGGGCAGGGTGGTTGAGCACAAAACTCTGTCTAGGACAAAATCCCCATATGTGTAAAAATCCTGATTTACATTTCGATAAGGAATCAGAGGGTTATCTCCTCAATCCAATGCCTCCACACGGCCTCGTGCTTGACTCTTGTTTGAGGGGAGCTTCCCAGATACTATCAATAAAGAGAAATATTTACCTATTGATTGGCCCACTATGTCTGCATTTAAATACTTATGGGGATTTTGCACTTCCTATCCCACAATTCTAGCCTAAGCTAGTAGGTGTATGGCCCTAAAAAAACAAAAATTACTAATAAATTTTAATTATTGCGTTCATTTTAAGGGCTATTTTTTACTGAGAAGGAAAGTGGAGTGAAAGACTATGATGTTTTTGACTCGATAAGAAATGTAAAAAAAATAGGTGTATACTTCCAAAGCAAATTATCACTACTTAAAAAACAAGCTTCTCTCTTTTTTTTTTGGTAAATGTAAGCTGATGAAAATACAATGAATGAAGAGAAAAATAAGACTATATTTTTGTATTTTTTGAGATTGTATTTAAAAACTAAAAACAAAACTACTATATGCAAATCAAATGCAAAAGTTTATAATTTTTTCTTTTCACTTTTAAAATTGCTCAAAGACTACTATGCACCTAAATACACAATACTTTAGTATGCTTGAATAAACTAACTGTATAAAATAAGCAAAATGAATTAAAGTAGATTCATAGAACCAAAGATCAACCACCTAAGGAATACTTGGAACCCTATCTTGGGAAGGAATAATGAAATAGAAATCATTGAACACAAACAAAGGCAAGTGACAAACCAATACTATTTGAAAATAGAATGGAATATACATTGTCTAGAACCCTGATCACTGATTCAGGAAACCAACACTTAAACCTATTACCCAACAGGAAAATCCACTTCAAGTTGCTAACAGATAGACAATCCAAACAATAAGAACTCAAGGGATTACAAGAAAGCACAAGATATGGCTAATAAGGTCATCAAACTCACAGTGCAATGCTCATAGTGAAGGCCACTCAGCAAGACAAAATCTATAGAAGGACAGGGACAAGCAAAACCCTAACCCAAAAATTTTGTGCTCAGACTTGTATGCGACTGTGTACAAGGGAAACCTGCATACTATACGTGACTGTGCTATAGAGAAACCCATGTACGCAGACCTCTGTACACGACTGTGTGCAAGAGAAACCCGCGTACAGGAGTTAAATTTTTCAAAAAAGAAATTTTATCAAGGACCTCAAAGAACCACTGCAAATATGAACTAGGACAAGACACCACACACTGAATCAAGGCAAATACTGGGCACTGATCTACAGAATTAACCCATAGCAGTCTGGGCTCCCCAATGGAGTCGCCAGTTCTGTTGTTCAGGAATAAACACCCTTGTAACCTAGGGTCTGGGGTTACCAAAGTACTTCTAAAACTTGCAGACAATCAACTTTAAAGTACATAAGGGAAATATGAAGAAATGTTGGACTCACCTGATTATCAACGGTTGGTCCAAGCTTTGTCTTCTCCCACTCTACTTCTCTCCAAAGATTTCAGGGATTCACCTCCTTCACCTGCAAAGATAAAATTCTCCAAGTACAATCTTATACATGTATATATAACAAATTAGATTAATAACATATATAGTTATTAATCAAATATATTCATCAACAATGATACATGAAAGAGACTTAACACAAACTTGGAAGACGAATTCTCTTTATTAACAATCAGTGAATGAGATAAGTGTACAACCCAACTCTTGAAACAAGGACTCCCCTACAGCCAAAGGATTCTAAGTTCTGTTGCTCCAAAGACTTCTGAAGATATACCACCAGCATAACTTTTCTCTCCCAGATTCATTCTATTAATGCCCTCCCCAAGGCCTCTATTTATACTTTGGAAAATAGAGTAGTTTTGAAGGATGAGGAGGTTGAGAGAGTTGAGATGGTTAATGATTAGGTCTCAACTAATCTGCATTAATCATTTTTTATATTTTTTAATGTCGAATGGATGTGTACGTGACTATTGATATAGGCAACCCACGTATGAGATGAGTTGCTTTAAGGGAAACCCGCGTACAGATCTGTATGCAGGTTGCAATGAGAATAGTTGCATACACTACGCGGGCTGTCAATATATATAGTCGCATATGTACATGTGTTTCAGTGGAGATAGTCGCGTATGACAATCAACACATATAAAATTAAAATGGAAAGATGGTTAAAGGGTAAATTCATCTCATGTCATGCCCATCTATAGTGTTTAGGCAAACTTCAATCCTATAGTGTTCTTTTGTGTACCAACATATGGAAAGTCGGCAGTTGGACAGAGAAGTGCCATTTGGGTTGATAACAGGCACTGCCTTTCTCGCAAGGGGAAAGAGCGTCACCCTGCGGGTGTTATTTACCCTAAAGTAAAAAACACAAAACCCTAAAAAACTTGCTTTGAATGAAAAAATGCAACCATAAAAATTTTAGGATTGTGTTAGCACTGGGATTGAACTAAAGGTTGCGGAAGGATCGCTCCCAGGTAACAACTGAATTACTTTCAAAGAGATAATTGACCTTTTGGTCTTCCAAGAGGGATCTCTCACCAAATATTAACAATGCTAGATATGTACAAGTGAAAATATGAATTGTTTGTAAGGGTGGTTGAAACAGGACATAGAACCATTGGGTGATGGAGTCAATATGTGTAACAGAAATAAAGAAAACTAATGCAGGTGATTTTAACATAGGAAATATAACCATTCAATCATAGTCAAATTATAACTGTCTGGTGGAAAAGAAGAACATGAACAAACCATTAAAATAGAGCATTGGAAAATGAATTCTGTATAGACTTTAGAAGAAAGATTTAGTGGATATCTGAAACAACAGACAGAGCATAGCATGTATGAATTCCAAACTGTTATACACTTATTTCAGACATGAAAGAAAACATAATGGGAGAGATAAAATGGAAAAAACATTCACATGAGAAAGGAATAAATAGACCGTAACAAAAACAACACATGAATCCTTGTGTAAAACGCTGACTTCAGCTTTGCAACTTTATTAAAAACTCTCGAAAATACACACTGCAAAATTAGATCTGTTCCAATCCTTTCTCCTTCTGTAGGAGGTGAATTTATAATGTCTCATACCTCCTAAACAAACATTATAAACAAAATTTGTTTCAAAACAAAGAATAATTTCTAACAAACTTGGACGTGACCTACACACTATGATTTACATAAGACAAAAATAAATTGCGGACAACTGAAAAATAGGCTTAAACAACCCCTCCTGCATATCCCAGTTGGCGACATCTGTGCAAAAACTGAAATAGGTTTTTGTTATTGGACATGTTCCCAACAAAACCCATGTCTTATTTTCCTCTGATTCAGCTCCAGCTCCTCAGGATCAGATTTTGAAACCGATGGCTTAGACAGTAAACATGTAAATTTGTAGAAAAATAGCTTGTGAAGATCTTTTAAATTCTCCCAATATTTGATACCTGTGTAGAAACTAAAGGATTTTTTTGAAGGTATTCCTCTAATGAAGAAAAACCTCTCTTAGTTTCCTAAAATTCGACTCCATTTGTCTGAAACAATTCTTTGACTTTGATGTTTGAAATAGTCCTTTGGAAAACCTGAAAATTTTCCTGTAAAACTCACTTTGTTTCTCCTAATACATAGCACTTGTGTGAAAACTGAGATAGGTTACTGTAGATGGGTATGTTATGAATACGACCTGGTTTTGCAGAAACAGTTGTTTGAACTTATTGACTGCTATATGGATCTACATAAATTTCCTTTGTATTTTCATCTTGATAATGTGCTAAATCCAAAATTCATTTGATGCTCCATTGAATATCAACTCAGACGTTAATGCCAGTGTATTATAACTGGAGTTGACTGCTGTTACATGACTAAATATAACAATGAATTTAGAATTTCATTGTTGGAAATCTATTTACCTCATCACCATGCAAGAAAATTCCAATCAACTGCTTGGATAATAACTTACCTTCACATCCACTGAGCGGAATAATTGATAGCCATTGATCAATTTGATAAATTTAACATGTGTCTCAACTTACCCACTATTAAAAATTCCACTAATTTGAAATTTAAATTGCTCCTCGCTTGTGGAACTAGTGGAATTGTTGTTGGTCATTGGATGATTTTAGCTCTGATATGAGCCATCCAAGAGTGGATCCCATACCCAATTTCCTGATTTGAGAATTTTTGTCTTTTCTTGCAAGTTGTCATCATGAAATTAACCTAAGCCACATATCTCTTCCACTTGCTGGCTTGACCGTCCATCCCATCCATTATTTAACGTCATTTCACAAATCTGAAATTTTAATTAACCCGTGCTTGTTCCTGTAGCAAAATAAGTGTGAACCGTTGGATGATTTGGGTCATCTCCTATGCTATTGATCATCCTTTGATTTTGCAAAAATATAATTAACAAAAATACATTGATGGTACCTCTGCTATGTAGCCTGCAAATGCTGGTTTATTGCTTTGCTTGAAGCCTTGATTTAACAACCAATAAAGGATATGTTACAATGGCTGCTCCAAGTTTATTGAGAGATACAACACAGTCACTTTTCAAAGCCTTGTTTTGAAATGATCTCCGGGTAGCCAAAATATCACACCTTCAATGTATATCAATTGAGCCGTTGTTATTTCCAATGATATTTGGTTGACGTATGAAAAAATCTGCCGTAGACATTCATAATGAATTTAGCATATGGTTGCATAAAAGAAATCATTTTCTTAATACATTTTTAAAAAACACTTGTATGGAAATATATCCCACATGCACCGATTAACTGACTTTTCATTTGTTTATAAACCCCAATAGTTTCATTATATACCAAGGAACAAAAAAAGATGTAATTTTTAGTGTATTCTTGGTGCCTTGGTTTATTTAGTTTGCTTTGATTGTAGTGCGTTGGTATGGCAGTCCCCATATGACCAATCGCTTGTGGTGTTGATCTTGGTTAAAAATTGGCCTTGTGCCAATATAACCTCTTTTATATAAAATAAAAACTTTTCATATTTCCAAAACATAATGAATCCTTTAACTCAAGTTTATGGAGAACATCAATTATCTTTTAAAGCCAAGGATTAACTTGAAATTAATTCTTAATCTCATTGAAAATTTTCTTCGTGCCAATCCCAATAAATTATTTAATGCTCGAAAGCTTGACACTGTCAAATCACCTGTGAAATGTTGGAAAATTTGACGACGATAACACCAACCACTGCGAAAATAAATTGGTGCTAACATATTGGGTTTAGATCTTACCTAGAGATGACAAGTTGAAAAATAGCTGGTTGTTGACTCCAGAATCCTTTCCTGAAGTTTGCACACAAATGCCTCCAAATAGCTCTCCAACTTGGTAAATAGTGAAATGGTAAGATATTTTTACTATTCATTGGTTTTTATATGAAATGTCTTAGGGTTTATTGTATTATATTAATCATTTCGATTATTTTATTAAAAAATGCCCTTTTACATAGTCATTAAAAACTGATTTCTTAAATATTTTGGAGGTCTAATAGTCTTTTCAAAGATTTTGCAGGGATGAAAGTTATAAAAATTTGTTTTTGATTGAGTTTGTTTTTGAATTTTTCATACTTCCATAAAATGAAAAAAGTCCTGGAGCACTAATTTCGAAATTTTTGTCGTTCTCTTTAAACTCAGTACCAAATTTTCGAGTCAACTTTCGCTTATTTTCATATTCGTTAAACACTTTTATCATGAAAATAAACCCTAATGGAGTCTTCTTTAAGCTCTTTTTCAGACTCCTTAAATATGAAAAAATTGTTGAGTGAACTTGTCTTCTTCATGCTCGTAAAAGTACTTGAAGAGACATATTTCCGACGGTAGTTTACCCCTTTTTTGGTTCATTTGACTAATTACGAAAAAGGAATACTCTAGTTGATCTTAGATACAAGAGTTCTCTTGGGAATTTTTTTATACTTTTTCGGGCCCTAGGGACTAAATCATATGAAAAAGGACCCTTTTGGAGTCTTCTTCTATTTTCGTTCAGACTCTCTAAACATGAATGATACCGAGTTAACTTTCAATGGACTCGTTAAATTAAACACTGAGAGACCCTCTTTTGGGAATGAACCCATCCTTTCTCAGGTTCGTGAAACATATGAGAATGGACTTATATTAGGATGATCTAAAACTATTGTTTGTTACCCTCTTTGAACTCGTAAAAATGAAAAAAGAGGCACTCATCAATCATGATGGGGAAATTAAGGGAAGAGAACTTTTCATTTGCAGTAATGACAATTATTAGCCACCTTTGAACATGGCACTTGTCTACATTTCATTCATCCAATCAGGTATTCAACTTGCTTCCAAGTTATGTCACTCCTTTGAGTATTTCAAATAATGTATCGTCCACCATCGCATTATGTCTTCGTATCTGCCTGGTCAAGTCAATGTTTCCAGGTCTTCGGTCGTGCCACCTGATGTTCAGAGGGAAGTCATATTGAGAGTTGGCATCTACAGATAGAATTTTGTGTCAGTTATTTGTTAGTCAGTATTATGGTTATACATCATACTCAAAATTCCAAGACTTTGTTCTAAGTTTTGTGTCGTCGATGTGGGATTCATCATGGCCCTCCTTCGACAAGACTATTCCTGTTGACTTTAGCTCATCATCCAGGAATTAGTCTTAGAAACAAACATCAATATATTGAGATCTGTATGCATTAATAACACATTCTCTCACTCTCGACAGAGGGTCACATCATTGGAATTTGATCAAAACGTTAAACTGATTGTTTGGCATCAAATCATCTATTCACACTTAGAAGATTGTACTAGGGTACCTTGGGAATCATCGACATCAATGGTGATCTCCCTTGCACTTGTTAACAGTTCTCATCATTGACAGATAATCAAGTGGTTTCTACCATGTTCGACAACAAGACATTGTAATCACATCGAAAGAATCATACTTTGTGTAAGACGAGATGAAGACCTTGGGTATCTATTAAGCACTCATTGCTTTCCCCAGTTTATGATGGAGTATTTGTATGAGTCCTAGCATGGATCCACATTTTTATGGTCATGGTTCTGCTCAAATTTGCATCCATATGACATAGATCTACATTGTATGTTTTGTAGCTATTCCCAAGTTTTATTCTTCTTCGCATGGATCTATGTTGTATTCTAGTAGCCATGATTATTAATCTCTTTCATGGATATGCTTTGTATTGGTCTACATCCATGATGAGGAGTCATTTGTATATGAGTCAAAGTGTTGATGTATTGCATAAAAGTCGGGTTGATGATGATATCTGATCAAGCGGTTTCTTTCCTCAAAGTGATAACTTGTTCTTAAAAATATATCACCTATCGTATCCCTCTAGCATCATGCTTTGGGGGGCATTTTGTTACACAAAATTATCGTCCTGATTATATAATGAGAGTCAAAACATCAGAAATTTATTGAAATCCCCAAAATGTGAAGTCATACCTTGGCCATTTCATACTTGAGTCCACCACTTCCTTTTCCCTTTATGAAATAAGTGTTACCCCTTTCAATAACGCCACTTGTCATTTGACAATGAGTGGTGCCACCGCCTAAACCATTTGAGCAATAAGTGGTGCAGCCATGGTAACACTCTATCTCCATAACAAAAGTGAGGTGCTCAAGTTTCAAAAGGAAAAGAGGAGATTCACGAAGCTACTCAAAGATTAGCTTTGTGGCACCCTAATCCCTACTCTTGTGGACCACCTGGACTTGAGATTCCCCTTAGTAGGATCTCCCTTGAACCTCATCCACCATTTTCTCAACCACCCCTATCCTCCCAAGAGCTATAAGTATTGCTTCACCCCCCATGGGTAAGAGGAGGAATGTTATGTTGTTGCACTTAAGTTCTAGCCAAATCTAAGGTGACCACAGAGAAGACAAGTTCAAGCATCGGGGACAAGAATTGGCATGAGAGGAGGCATCACAATACTAAGGCACAATGGTTGTAATATCTCTTCTTTTATGTTAATCCAATGATGGTTCCTTTCCCATAAAATGTATTGTGTTATGATCACACATATCAGATTCCTTAGTCACTGATATAGAGCCTTGTAGATCGTTTTTTGGTACTTTTAATCTTGTATGTTGTTTTGATGTGTTTATTGCAGGTATATCTATAGATATCTAGCACCATAGAAGGTTGATACGTCATACTGCATGATAGATAAAAGACTCATTCGATACATCTATCAGTTCTAGGGAAAGTGTGTATTGTTGTTATCACTCATTTGTTCTAGCTGTGAAGGATTCAAGCAAGGAAAGAAACTCCTGTCTACAGGAGGTGAGAATTCCAGCAACATAGGTAGCAATAGATAATATATCACTGAGAACACAATATCATCCTTGCCAAGTGCATAGGACTTTAACAACAAGCTTGCAATCATACAAAATTGAACATAGTGAATGTTTTTATGCTTCTAGTACTTTTTGAACACTTTGTGAACCAAAACTACTTTACCACACCAAACATTAGATCCTTCCTTGACTTGGTGCCAAATTGTCAGCTCATATTTTCTCCCATGCAGAAGAAATGTGCCTTCCTTTTTTCACTGAGTGTCAACTTTCTTTAACTGAATGTGAACTGATTGAACTGAACTGAACTAACTGAGCTGAACTAATTGAATTGAACTAATAATCAACTGACTTATTTTCCATTTTTTAGGAGTTTAACTGAATGTCTTTAGTGCTTCACAATCAATGCCATCCATGAATAAATACTTTGCATAAATCAAGGAGTAGATTCCTTATTTTACCAAAACTAAGACTTAACTAGTGTTTGTGCAATTCAAGCTCATTGAAGGTTTGACATGGGAAATTCAATCCTTACTATTTCTCTATCTCGATCTTATTTATCAATAATTGAATATTGCATGGTCCATATAAGTATTAATTAATTAATCATCTTATCATATCATACTTAGAACAGTTGTTCTATAATAATGATCATATGTATTACCCCTGGTCATATAGTCATATGATAAAGTAATTCACTCTAGGGGTAGCTAATCCCTATAGGATACTTATACCATCTAGTGACCATGAATAGAAATAAATCACATAACATATCCACATGAGTTGATAAAACACAAGTCTAGACTTATGCAATAGAAGTATATAGTCTTGATACAACAAAAGACTTTGATCTTGATACAACACGAGATCCTGATATTGATACAACAAAAGATCATAGTAGAGGAATATTTCATGAATAGTGTTATCATCCAATGATTTTCCTATGGTTGTGGTAGGAGATCACTAGGTTAACTATTTCAAACCAATACTTAGACTGTATTCTAGCATATACAGTCAGAGAGGTCTCTCTCTTTGTCACAGGGTCCTTCACATATACATATAGCTTTGAGCAAGTGATCAAAAGGCTAGATATATGATAAGAACATGATATTTGTAATTTTAAATATGGTAAGATAGACAAACAAGAAGTGCCATTGGGAAATGGAGTCATAGCCTGAAAATATTCAAGGGGCTTACATAAATAATGAGTGTTGATTCTCTTATGTAATTTGAGACAACAAAATTGTTATATTTAGTTTGATAACTTGGTGTTATGACATATTGAAGTCAAGAAATCCCAGTGAAACAAGATGCACGTGTCTATGGATGAATCTCTTGGAACACCTTTAGAAGAAACAACAATAGAGGCTACTAATTGAAACATAGAATCTATCTAAGGATGAATTCCATATTAGTCATTATACACATGTAAGGAATACAATTTATGATATAAGGAGCCTCTAACAAGGATGAATTCCTTACATACAATCTAGAAGTGTATTGGAAGAAATGCCCATACATGGAAATGTGAAATACAGGAAAACACAACTTAATATGGAACAACTTGATGAATCTTAGAAAAATCAGAAAATACTCTTCATTAATACTTCCAAGAAAATGACAGAGCTACAAAAACCTAAGCATGCAAGGATTCTGAATGAAAGTTCCAACCCTTACTCCTTCGTAGAGGTTACATTTATAGTGCAATTTACCCTCAAGAAATATCTCAAAACAGGGAATTAAAATTACTTACATTGTGGGAATCAAACCTTAAAGTACATCCTAAATCCTAAAAAACTTTGACATGACAGATGCATCGTGCCCACAAAACATTTCGAGAAGGAACGTTGTGGTGCGCGTGACCAATCAAAAAGGGAAATATCGATATATGGGTATTTTTGGCTCACTTGGTGAAAGTGACTGCTCAGAACACATTTGAATGACCTTTTGCTGACTCGGTTGCTGGCGGCTCTCGCTAGTTGTTGACTGTTTAACCTATGGATGTCCTTCCAGAGCTGATCTGTAGGGATTTTCATTTCAAACAATGCCTTCATGACAACGTCCATAATAATCAAAGGATTATGACTGATAGTAGGAAGACTAGATATGATCATTCGCAACTGAGTCAGTAACTCAAAGTCCTCACTAATTTTGCTGACAACTACTTATCTCTTTAGCCCTCCATCCATACCATCAAACTTAGCATGGTTCACTATTTCCTGATTCAGTAGCTCAAGGTACTTTCCCTGAGCAATCAGCTTCCCATCAGGACCTAAAAACTCAGGAAATCCTTTCTGAAACAAGGGTTGGAATAAATTTTTGAACTTATCCAACCATTGATGCGTAATTTCAATCCTTGCAAGTGCATTCTACAATAGGTTGTGCTTTGTACTCATCCTTTTTACTACCACCAGAAGTGTGATCCTGTCAGTGACCCCCAAATAAATTAATTCCTCCCTATATTTTGTGTTTAGGACACTAATTGCCTTTTGGACCTCCTCGCTAGGCCTTCTTGCCAGAATTTCTTATAGGGATTTATATCTTTTGATTTATTCCATAGAATATTGCTTCTGTTCATCCAACATGACCAGGTATTTCCCTAATGGGGCTATCTCTTTTATCAATGCATTCCAAAGCATGTGCTTAGCACCATGCAAGGGAAATTGGCCTATGCTCCTTTCTTCAAACATAGCTATCTTCTCTTTCAGTATCTTAATATCTCTAGTAGAGTCTTCACTTTCCTTTGCAGTGATCCTATTCTTAAGCTCCCGATTTTCTTCCTTTAATTGAGTGATCTCAAGGTCCTTTAGGGACATGTCTGACATGTTTTTGATCACCAAAGAATTGGGTGAATTATCTTCAGGGGTGATGCATTAATTTAAATCATCGATACGTTGCTGCATTTGTCACTTCACTTCTTCCCACGTATGCTTGTCAGCCTCCAACACAGCAAGGCGGACTTTCATATCCAAAACTTGATGCTGCAATGTTTAAACCTCTCCTTGCAATTGCACAGTTTGAGGAGATATTTGGATGTCCTTGATAGGTATATTGCTTCTCTTTTTGTAACCCTATATCTTTTCTAGAGGCTTAGCTGATGAGGTAGGCTACCCTGTAGGAACATGTTTCTCTATTGAAGTAGGTTGTTTCGTTTAAATAGGGTTCTTTGTTGCAAGGGGTTATAGCAGAGAGTCCTATGCTGTGAGATCTGCCACCTAGTCCTATAGGAGTTTTTCCTTTAGGTTCTTACCCTTATTTGTTTCCATTTCCTGCTTCAGTTGGGTTTCCAATTTAGTGACCCTATGTTATGCAGTCGAGTCACTCTACCATTGGTAATTGGTTTATTCATTAAGAATCTAATGGAAGAGTTCTCCATATGCACAAAAAGTTCATATCCCGTAATGTAATGGAAAAATTTGTTGATAGGATATACTACTGCTAAAAATTATTTTTCAGTAACAGTGTAATTTATCCTGGAAAGAGTCAAATGTTTTCTAACAAATTTGATTACATAAGATGCTTGGCCTTATTTTTTACCTAGGGCTCCTCCTATGGCCATATCAGAAGCATCAGTGGATATATGGAAAGGAATGGACCAATCAGTACCCCTAAGTATTGGTGCCATTGATAACTTATCTTTTAATATCTCAAAAGCAATTCGACAGGATTCATTCCACTGGAATTCTACATCCTTCGTAAGTAGCTTAAACATTGGTGCAACTATTTTAGTAAAAATTTCAATAAAATGACGATAGTATCCTGCATGGCCAAGAAAAATCCTTACCTCCTTTTGAGTTTTTGGAGAGGGAATATTAACAATTAATTCTATTTTGGTAGGGTCTACCTTGATCCCTTTTGAAGAGACATGGTTCCCCAAGACTATACCTTTTGTTAATAACATTTTACATTTTTCATGGCTAAGGGCTAGGTTTGTCTCTTGACATCCGATCAAGACCTTTTCAAGATTATCAAGAGCCTCTTAAAAAGTATTACCATAAGCTATAAAATCATCCATGTACACTTCTACGCAGTCATGTAAAAGATAAAAAAAAATTCCTAAGACTGCACGCTGAAAAGTGGCAGGTGTGTTACATAGGCTGAATCGAAAAACTCTATAAACTAGTACAAAAAGATGAATTAGCTACTAGGTGACTAAAAATTCTAGTCACCACAGTTTTTTCAAGTGATTTACTACTAAATATGAGAAATTTTGATTGACCCAACTATAAACAACTAAAATTAATGACTAATTTAGTCACCAGTTAAAAAATATGACTAGATAATAAGTGACAGAGTTAAAAGTGACTAACATAAACGACCAATTTAGTCACGACATAAAAAATGACTAGCTAGAAGAATATGAATTAGTCATTGATGTTAGTGATTTTTAATTGTGTCATGCAAAATTTCAATTTTGACATTAATGAAGTGTAAATTTTGTAAATTGTCTACCTTCTATTGCATCATAACCATGTGCAATAGGATCACTAAAAGAAAGATGAGCACAACAAGGAAAAATAACACATATATTTATCGTAGGAAACCCTCTTGGGGAAGAAAACCCAACAAAAATTCCTCAATATAGAATTGGATCTAGTACAGTGAACAACCCCAAGAATAAGACCAGCAAATTCCTCTCCCCATCGAACCTACTCACTCTCTTTCTTGTGCACTTACTTGTGTGAGAGATGTTTCTAAATGATGGAGGCACCTCACTTATTTATAGTCATCAAGTGAATGACCTAATTACATAACTAGGTCATCCTAGTCCTTTAATTAGGGTTGACCTACTTAGGAAGACTAAAAATAAAATTTATAAAATACTTTTGTGGGTACTATTGACCCGACTTACAACGAAGGTTTTACCTCATGAATTTTACATGACAAATTGTATCAATGACATCTCAATGGTTAGTCAAAGTTTCGGCAAGTTAAAATATATTGCATCTTATCAGCTAAAATTTATAAGTTTTTCATTCTCTGATTAATTTGTTGGTCATGCCCTTCATCATTTTTCTTGGTATTCCTATATCCACAAAGTTGTAAATGTTCCCCATACGTACCTTTTTACATAAAAATACAGTATTATTTTTTGTTTAAAAAATTGAAAATAACCCTAAATGCATCTCTTGTTCTAGTTTATCCTAAGCGATCCCTTAATATTTTTTTCAAATCCTATCCTTTACCATTTTTCTCATTTGAACCCCCTTTCCCAAAGCTACCCAAAAGAAAAATTAAAATGATTTTTATAACATCTCTTCCTTATAAATTCAATTTTCTATTCCTAAAATTTATATTGTGATAATAAAAAGGACTTATTAGAACTCCCTTTATGACCTACCCCTTTTCCTATCCCCTCTTTTAATATTTTTTAATTATTTAAAAATAAAACCGTCAAATTTTCCTAAATCCTTTCCCCCTTTTTTCAATACCCATTCTCATTACCTTTTAAATATAAGATACATAAAAAATGACTAATGACCCTTAAGCCTTTTCCCTCCTTTTTCTTAAATAGTTTCCTCCTTTTTCTTCAATACCCATTCCCATTACCTTTTAAATATTAAATACCTAAAAATAGAAAATGAAAAACCCTTGCGACCAACTAGCGAGTGCTAACATAAAAGGATTGCACACATTGGAGAATCACCATAGAGCATAAACAAAGGTGTGGCATGGAAAGGGGAATATCTCCATAGGCATGTGGTAATTGCGTAGAGAAAATGTAGGATTACCATCATTAGAGGAGAAATGGTTACATAGGACAGCATTAAAGCACCAGTGGACAGAGTCACCATGCGGTTAAATTATTTTATTTTTTTCATTCGGCCAAGATGAATCCTAGAAAATGTGCTTATGAACATGTATTCCAAGTTTGGATTTTTGGTCGAGGCTCATAGAGTCTTTGATCAGAGTTATTTGGTCTGGTGAATGGTGATGATCGCAGATTATTCCAACTGAGGGTTTGCAGAATAAGCCTTGGAACTATTTGACAAAATTTTGAAGATAGGAATAAAACCTGATCCCTTACTCATTCCTATCATTCTCTTGGTGTGTGCAAAGGTGTGTGCATACATATTTTCTTCCTTATTTTTGGATTAGATAATCCTTTTAACTTACTGTAGCTATCCATTTTGATTATTACTAAGTTTTCCTAATATCAATTGTTAATATGTTTCATGGGAGCATTTAATTTCCCTAAAGGAAAATCCCCATTAGTTGAAGCTTATGTTGTCATCTCTTTATAGACAACCAATGTACCAAATTCCCACAAATAGTATCTTGTGAAATATTCATCTTTTATTCTTGTGGTGCATCTAGAACATTTAGTTAATAACATTAATTTCCTTTCAGCAGAGAAAAACTGGGGCATATCTAAATGCACATGCATGCTTCCAAGTCTGGTATTCGTTGTGAACTAGCTAGGAATACTGACCATTTCAAATAATTTCTCTTTTGTTTTATCGAAAACCTTTTGATGTTCCTTAATAAATGGTGAGAGAAGGTATCATGGATGAGAGAACTATAGGAGAGTTTAGTGTTTAGGCCAGGAGAATGATGTATAGATTGAATAAATTGGTTTTTGGATCATTGGTAATGGGAATAAGATTCAAGGGGAGTCATGGAGAAACTCATTAGAAGAGAGGTAGCAGCTAAGGATCAAGTTACTCAAAATATAAATCGATTCAAATGAGGAAATTGAATAAGAAGATGAGCTCATTATTCCTTCCAAAAATGAAACTTAGTAAGTAGAAGTTGATATGCTGATAAGGGAAATGGAATTAGTAAGATGAAATCATTTCCCAACTAAAATTGACACAATTGAGAGTTAGAAGCAATTTTTTATATATAGGATAGACTCAAAGATAGATTTGAGTTTCTGAAGAATCAACTTACACACGGAGTCAACTAGCTCAATGGAACAAACTGACCATCTGCACAAATCATTCTAACCAGAAACAGATACAATTTGCTCAGTTAGAGAAATATTCCTTCTTGATTCCTCCCCTGCATGAACGAATGTAACCAAAACATCATAACTGAAAAAATATGTTTTTGAAGGAAGTTAAAAAGTGTTGAATTTTAATATAGTAGTATAATTTCAATCTTTTTTTGCAATAGAAATAAATGAGGATCACTAAATATAACCACGATATCCGTCTACAGAAACACATCGACTCCTTAAACATGTCATGGGGGACATATATATATATATATATATATATATATATATATATA
>LPNX010550090.1:1775165-1793016 GCA_001517045.1 Pseudotsuga menziesii
AACACACAATAAATTGAGTGTCCAATAATCCATACACATAAACTAGAGGTTTAAAAGTTAGAACTTGCATAAACGTCACTTTTCTCATTGATTCATTTGATTTCAACAAATCAAAACGTATTGCAGAGATATTGATACTATGGGTGCAAATGAGAATGGAAATTACAAATAGGGTAGATACTAGATAATGGATATTTTATTCTTGATATTGTTGTCTTACTATAACAGGGTTAATAACTTATTTACAGCACTGGAATCTCCACCTGTAGATGATGGAGCAGTAATAAAAATATATTTACTTGGAGGAGAGAGATCAACACCGATATTGACATTCATTCCTTTGACCTTTACTAGCAACCCTTGATGATTGAGCCATGAGTTCAGTTGTATGAATGATGAAGAATGTTTCTGTTAGGGAAATGGAAAATATAGGAAGTTTGAATGCCTTCAAATATCCCATAATCCCTTTAAATATGGTTTTTCTCTTTCACCCACACAATATTAGAGCATCTTCCTATGGATGAAAGTGAAAAAAGAGGGAAAAACACCTTTTCTAATTCTACTTTGGCCTCTTGCGTGTCCAACACCTTGGGATCACAGTAGAGAAAATACCAAACTCATTTTTGACACATGTCCCGTTTTAGGACATGTATCAAACTCATGTTTGACAGGTGCCCTAGTGTGTCACATGCCTAACATGAGAGATATAAACACATAGGACCTAGGTGATGTGTCATGTTTCTTGGCTAGGAAGTAACCAACAAGGGGATGTAAAGGCTATTAGTATTGACAAATGAGAATATTCATTTTCACTAATATAAATATCATGTTTGTCTTCAAAATAATGAAGTTCCAAGTCAGAAGAATAGTACCTTGTGGAAATCCTTGAGAATAAACTTCCAGATTTTTTTGGATGCCATCTGTTCCTTCACTAGCTACAAATAATTGCATCTCCTGAGGCTCCATTCTAAATTTTCAATAGTGACATAAATTTTTGGGTATTTGGTTTTAAAACATTCAATCTTTTATGAGTTTGAAATAACCTCATATAATTTCATTTTTATGCTTCATTCCAGTGCTTTTCTTTTGTTTGTGCTAACTTCTACATTGAAAATGGATGATGCCCACTTTGAATATTTAATTTTTTCATTCTTTATTCTAAAAAATCCAAATGTCCACATTTTTTAAGAAATGCATGTTATTTTCTCAAGGGATGTATCTGATTATTTGCAACAAAACTCAAGAGAGAAAGTGGTCGACTGTCTCTTCGCACAAGATGTCCCCAACATACCTGTGGAGTTATTAGAGACTTCCATACGCATTGTTCATATAAATCATTTGGTGATGTAAAAGCTATTTGGAGTAGAGTCTATAGATTCCATTAAATCAATTAGTGTAATTAAGCTTCCTAGCAGCTTCTGCAACTTGGAATCTCTTGAAATACACTCAAGTTCCTAGATATGAAGCTCGTTACCACATCATATTCTTATACTTGATGGAATTTAGGTCTCTTCTAGTTCTTGGATACATCTTTCTGGTTTAGTCTTTTATTCTCTATTACTTATACTGTAGCTATTTTCATATGCATTTATTTTATTATTTAAATGCCACTTATCTTTTTTCTTTTATACAAGAAAACACTTTTATGTCCCTTAAATACTTGAAACAAATTAAGAATGCTATCTTACCCAAATGAAGAAGTTTGTTGGACATATAAACAGAAACCTATACAATTTCATCATTCCTAGAAAAGAGAAAAAATTGTTTAAGAGCTAAGCTCAACGAAATAAACTAGTTCTAACTATATATCAATGATGTTCCTATTTGAGTGTCAACTCCATATTAGCATATTATGGACATGGTCAGGGATAAAAATAAATATTCATTTATCCTGATGATACCTTTGATCCATAAATGAAATGTTTTTCTAGATGCCATATATAATAGAGTATACTAGAGAAACTTGTATGGAATGAATGATTTTAGATCAAATATAATTAATATAACCCTATAAAAGAGTTTTCTAGAGAAGGAGAATGTTTAGAGAACCATATAAAGTGTAGCCTTAATATTTTAATATAACAAGTGTATTCTTGCCAAATTGATTAGAGATATATGTACTAGAGGTTATAGTGATATGTCATAATCTTAGTGGTGAAGGTACACAATTTCATTCCATTTTAAGCAGAGTGCATAGCTTTTTTGGTAGAATGATATAGAATAATGATTAACAGTCCATAGATGAAAAAAATGTTGAAAGTTCACTACAATCGCAATTCCAAACATGAATTGAAAAATCACTGAGAAAATCCCCAATATTTAAAAAAAGTGCAAAAATTGCCAATATAAGCCTGAAAATTTGGTTTTATGGGTCCATTTTTCTGATTTTATTTCTTATTGAAAGCCATAACTGGAAATATTAAAATTTTTAAGTAAAAGTTGATGCAATCCTTTATCTTTCATTTTGTATCCTTATTAATATTACCATTAATAGTTCTAGGATGTTTGAGAGTGTTTTAAATATCAATGAACTTCATATGAAGAATAAAGAAAGGAGAATTTCATTTCCCATTCAAAGTTCAACAGATTTAAAAGAGTAAACATAGCTCAATGAACCACTCAAATTCTTTTCCAAAAAATTTGAGTTCAAACATCTTATTGGCCTTTGTCAATGTTAAATTTTCGGAGTTGCTTTAGCTTGCTAGCCATGCACATGATGTAATCCACTACACTTAACTGGTCATATGAAGCATGTGCTTTACTATCAAAAAATAGATTTGGCCACATGTATTTTTTGTGGGAATCTTTCTTTCCCATGAAGATGTTGTTTTCTCATATATCCTTTAACAAACAAGAAATTCCTTTGTGTCCCTTATGGTCCCTTGTGACTTTTTGACACCTATCTCCATTGTGACCACTTCTTATAACCTAGGAAATTCTGGATTCTACATGCCATGTTCATGTATCTCAACTAGGATAACTGATAACTACACACGTCTTCAACTATTGCTCGTAATCCTTTACCTCTCCTCGATAAGTACCTGTGACAGTTTTGCATCACCAGTTTGAGCTTGCCTTGTGTCATTGAGGATGCACTATCCTACTTCCTTGTTGTTCTTTTGATTTCATCCACCTTGGCCTTCTCATTCCAAGGTATAGCTCATTTCATTGCTGCCTCTTTGCATTTTCCTTTGTTTTTAGTTTTTCTCACTGTCATATAGGCATTTTCCTTTGCCTGGATCTTCTTCCATACTACATCATTACAATTGTCAAGTCAACATCTATACTTCAACTGATAGAAAGTGAAAATAGAGAAAAATAAACAAACATTGGAATTTAGTCCAGAAGAGAGATTAAAGACATCAACTGAAGGGCCCTGGTTCATATTCATTATGCACACTTCCTGCTGAGCCCAGATATCAGAAGTCCTTGGAGCCATCAACACACCTAATTTTGATAATGAATCAACAATGGTGTTCCTTTCTCTATAAACATGCAAAAGAGAGACTGCATTGATTGAAATTTTGATATTGATGATTACATAAAAAAAGGGTGTTACTTGTAAATTTCTCATAGTGGTAATCACCTGAGGTTTATGGATCCTCTTCTCAACAGTTAACTTTAGAACCAAATTTAGTGCTAGAAGCTCTACTCTATTGTTGGTTCTCCCTCCCAAACAAACTTTGAGTTTTCAATAATTTGTCTCACAGGTATATAAAATGCCTCCATCTCCACCCAAGGAAGGATCCTCCTCAGCAAATCCAAAGTAATCCCAAGCTCCAGTTATATCTATATGACTTATTTTCTTATTACCCTTGGAGGTTTGGTATCCTGAACCCACTTGAAACTTTTAAGTATTGGAATACATTGAGTGGCACAGACCTATGGACGAAAACTATGATTTTCAAATAACCTGGAGTTACTTACCAACCATATTACCCAAGCAACAATGATTAGTAAGGCCTTGAAAGGATTTTCTAATGTGTTTCACACCAATCTCCCTTCTCTATTAATTTCTAAAGCCTATTTGAACCTCAGTTTCCTTCCAAACTGAGTAAGAATATGAGCATTGTATTAGCAGGAGTAAGGTTTTCCTATGTGTTCTGACACAGTGGACATTGTTGTATAGGATTATGCACCTAATAACCTAAGGTCTGGGGTTACCAACATACTCAATTACTTGCAGACAATTGACTTCTAAAGTACAGAATAGGAAATAGGAGGGTTAGAAGGACTCACTTGTTAAACGAAGGTCGATCCTTTGCTATCCTCTTCCTCTCTGTTCCGCTTCCAAAGTCTTCAGGATTGCTCCTCTTTCACCTGTCAAGAAAACACTTTTCCAGATACAAGATGATTCATATATGTATAAGCAGGTTAGATAAATCACATATAAGATGCATAAGCATAAAAATTTATCAAACCAATACACATGAAACACATATGGAAGAAGTAATCTCTTTATTATCAATAATGGAAAGAGTTAAGGTTACAACCCAGCGTCTGAGTCAAGGACTCCTCTGCAACCAAAGGATTCTGAGTTTCACTGCTCCAAAGACTTCTGTATAGACTCCACTAGCATAACTTTGCTCTTTAAGTGTATCTAACCAACACCCTCCCCAAGGCCTGTATTTATATGGGTGAAATAAGGCAGTTCTCGAAGGTTAGGGAGGTTACAGCAGTTAAGTAAATTAAGTTAAATAACTTAACTAATCTCCCATTAGCGCGAGTGTTTTGATGTTTTAATGTTGAGACACATTCGCGGGTCTATAGTAGAGCAACCCGTAAATGATTCACGACTATGTATAAGCACAACCCGCGAATACATGGATTCACGACTTGCTACAAAGGAGATTCGTGAGTAATGCATGAGTTGTATATAAGGATAGTCACGAGTACATCTCAACATGGCAAAAATGGCAAAGTGACTAGCTGGATGAGGGAAGAATGTACTTCATGACAAGCCAAGCTATAGTGTTTAGGGAAAACCTCTATCCATAAGTGTCCTTTTGTGTGCCAACATGAGGGACTTCGGCACTCGGATGGAGAGGTGTCATTCGGGTGTATAACAGATGCCCCCTAATGTGTGGGGTCAGAGGGGAATGATGGCCGAAATACATTATAATATTTATCTTTGGAGAACTCAGAAATCCAATGGAGCAGAGAGAGTACCTGAAACAAAACATAGTAATGTCATATACAAAGTTACATCTGAGGATGCTATGTTCAATTTACTGGAACATTAGCTCCTTTACAATATTTGATTACATCATATGATACGGGTATAGAACCACGTATATTACAAAGCTGGATCGAAGCCACAATATACAATAATGATGAGTCTTCAAAGATCTGGAAGCTATGTAGATAGATCGAACATAATCTTGCACAACTTAGTCCATATGTGAGAGACTAAGGTCTTCATAAAGGATCCCAAAGAACCCGTACAATCCAAGCCATGTGAATAAGGGTAAGCTAAATTCGAACATGGAGAGGATTCAACAGTTTGTCAACCAATAAGGGATATTTAACAACTGAAGCAAAGGAGTTCACCAATGATGAAAGTGAATCCAGAGGTACAATTGTCAAAACTCTAGGTCTTCGCCATCAGGAAGTACTGAAAATGGAACCATGCTGTGATAAGGAAGGCAACAGATCCTCCAACGGATCACAAGAGTGACTAGGAACTGGGCAAAAGAAGGGAGACACAAATAGATAACAGATATAACAATGATGGGATCAGGTTATAGATCAGACATTGGGTAGCTTCCTTGAATAGTGACCACAACACATAGATTACCCAAGGTAGCATACAACGGATAGATATAACAACTAGACTTATCTGTCATGTAGGAGACATGATCAGATTCCCCAGGATAATGGACAAGAGGAGGAGTAAGAAACTCAAAGTGATAGCTGAACACAAGTGTATATTGAAACATGGATATCGGAAAACAAAGAGTGCTATGTTCAAGGACGACATGCTGCCATTACTGAAAACAAGAGAAAACTTCTTCCTTACCTTCCCTGTTAAGTTTTAACGAGTCCAGGAAAGTAAACTTGGTTCCCTCTTCATTTTTTTAACAAGCTTGAAGAGATGGGAAAATAATGCTTGATACACTGATTCGTGGATTTAATGAGCCCAAACTAGTACATGCTCAGCAGGTATTTTCACATTTAGAGAGTCTGAAAATGCCAAACAAGACTCCAGGGGGGTCCTTTTTCGTCCAATTTAGTCTCCTGAGGCCGAAAAACTGTAAAAAAACCACAGAAGAACTCTCTTAACTTCTGAAGAAGAAAAGGTACACCTTTTTCGTACTTAGTCAGGGAGGTCCGAAAAAGGTTAAATTACCACCTACCCAACACTCCTTCCATAACAACATAGAATAGCTTGAGTTTTACGAGTGTGAAGGAAAGCAAGATCACTCGGAAAGATCCATTTGGTTATGATAAATGGGGCTTACAACAATAAACTCGTTGCTTTGTTATTTAGTGTTTAACAAGCATGACAAAGACACAAAGTACACTCAGAATCTTTTTCATGTTTGGGTCCAGAGCACGAAAAAGAGAAAACTAAGCTCAAACCGGGTGCTTCTTTTCCGTAAATTTAGTCCCTCAGGTCCGGAAAAGTGATAAAACTATGCCTAAGAATACTCTTCTCAATTAAAAAAGAAAAGAGAGTGATCCTTTCTCATATTATTCCACATGGTCTGAGAAAGAGATAACCTACCACCAATGCGGATGCCCGTTCACATATTCTCAACGAGCTTGAACAGACGAGATAACTCGGCAGTCAAGTCTGTGTTGAAGGAGTCAGAACTGGGCCTAAAGAAACTCCATAAGGTCGAGGAGTCCTATAAAGGGATAGCTTGTAAAAAGAGATTCAGAAGAAGCTCTATTTGGCGTGAAAAATAGCTATGAGGAAACCCCTGGGCCTGAAACATTAACGGGATGAGTACCAAAGGATGACAAGGGCATAAAAAGATGATACTCATGAAAGAAGGACCCTAGCCATGGAAGAACAATGGTAGAGACAAGGGACTAATGGATTAGAATACCATAGTCCGTGGCAAAATGTTAAATACTAAGGTTAATGTGGAGTGATAAGATGCCAATATGTGTTGGAGATAGCAAAACCACCCTATAGAAGCATCAACACTTTGTAAAAGTTGGTAAACCTGTTCCAAGGCACAAAGAGGGTGATATTAGTTGATTGACATTTCAAACTATATAAAAAGACCCACTTTACGAAATATTATTTCTATAAATAGTTTGAAAATTAAAACATTTCTCACCATTTGAACTTTTTGAACCGAAAAGGAAAGTTTACCCTCTACCTTTGATCGATCACTGTGGACAATTGGACCGTCAGAATTGGAATCCGTCAGCTTCAGGTAATTCTACACCCTGAACTCGTCAATTTGTTCTGAACAAATATTAAATTTAAAGGTCAATTCAATATTTTGTATCATCCTAAAGTATGGAAAAGCGCATTCACGGGTTACTAAGCGTAAGAGTCGCGAATACGCGTTTCACTCGTGGGTTGTTGAACAGGAGAGTCGCGAATGACTCGTGACTTGTCTAAGTAGACAGTCGCGAATGCTGCGCTATAGGGCAAAATTCAAAATTTATGCAAAAATTTTAAATTTTAATGATGAAATACTGAACCAAATTATGTGTATTTTCCAGGAAAAATATGGTGCTGGAGTGGAGGGAAAGAGAGCATGAAATAATGGATCATGCGGCGCTCCAAAGCGCGCCCACAATACATGCATTGAGGACTTGTGGGCTGCTGAAGTTATTTTGTACATCGCCCATGCGGGCAAATGTCTGCTTACTGGAATTCATGGTCAATTACTGGGATCATGACATGGGGATGTTCAATCTTCAAGGTGATACCTTAGAGCTTACTGTGGAAGATATATATTTCATAACCGGGTTGTCACAATGGGGGGAACCGGTGAATTTGGAGGGCACTAGCAGGGGTGGAGACCCATTGAGTGTCCAAAACTATGTTGACATGTTCTGTACACCGGGTATGTAAAAGAAGGGCAGCAGTGATATTGTTGCAGACATCCAGGATTTCACACTCCAGGTACTAGCTAGTACTATTGTGAGACTTTCAGGCTCATCAGGGCTACATATGGCCACCAAGAATCAAATGAGGGTGGCAGTTGATTGCTTTAGAGGTGCTCTCTATGATTGGTGCTCGGGAGTGCTCCCCATCATGAAGAGGCAACTTTCCGACTACAGGAGAGGAAGACACAAGAATTTTGGCTATGCCAGCATACTAGCAGCATTCTTCTTCTTTGAGAGTACCAACTATGAGCCCTGCTATACCACTACAGCTCAGACATCCCCGTCAGCCGAGGCTGAGCCGGTGGGGAGACATCTTCCTCCGTCAAGGAGGAGGAGACATAGTACATAGCGTTTACGATGATGACTTTTATATATGGTGGGAACGACAGCTGCTGGCGTTGGAGCAGTTTCCATACGCTGGGATGGATTTTCGAGGTGACCCCGACCTTGTCCTCCCTCCAGGAGGAATATGGGGTGAGATGGGTAAGTGATTTTTTAATTTTTTATTATTATCAAATTTTTATGAATTTTCAAATGATAGAATATATACATATGTACAAGTCTTAATCTGATTTATGTGTCAAAATGAAGATATTGGACCAGTCCGTCCTGAAGGGCACCCGCACATGTTCGTGCATCCGGTTGTAGGAGGAGACCCAGGATTGGTTCGGATACTAGAGGGGAAGCTGGCCAGGCTGACCCAGCGAGTACCTAAGATACGGATTGAGCATATACCTACAGCCATGCAGGAGTTTGTAGTAGGGGTTCCACCAATTTGGCTACATCTGTTCAGGCGAGTAGCTAGAGCAGTACTTGTATATAGAGATGCGGTGGAGGCTGCTGAGGCTGAGGAGGCTGAGGAAGCCAGGGTGCTTAGAGATCATGGGGACCAAGGTGGTCCCAGTGGCCAGGCTTAGTTCTAGGGCATTTTGATGGATGATGATCCACATTTTGTATATTTTGTATATGACGGGATCTACGGATCAGACTCGATCTATCTACAGACAGATATTTTACATATATATATATATATATATATATATTTTGGTTGTCAGCTTATTTACAAGTGTTCTTTACATGTTTGCTGTATATTTTATGAAATGTGTGTGAGATGCCAATCCAAAATATAATTAGCATATGCATCAATCAATGAATTTTGATTACGTGGAATATGATTGAAAGTAATAACTTCAAAATGTCTTTCCAGTGAATGAATTTGCATAAACTAACGTAACACGATAGGATTTCGTACCTGATAAGCTCTATTGAGCTGGGAAACTACCAACTGAGAATCCAAACGGACTTCAAGCTGGGTAATGCCATGTGACAAAGCATCCCTTAGGAGCTCAATAACTGCCCTATACTCAGCAACATTATTAGAAGCAGGACCAAGACAACCGCCACCGGTGGCAACAAGCTGTCCTGTGGGAGAATAGATAACCCATGCTGCTGAAGCTAGGTTACAAGTGTGACGACTAGTGCCATCAACGAAACCTACATACATTTCGGAAGACATCTGCAACAACCAGTAGATAATATAAAAAACAAAACTGCCAACCTATTGTACATAAAATAGATACAATAAAAATACAAGAAAAAGTGCTAAGCCTAAGCATAGTACTTCTTCAGGTAGAGCCCATTTCTAGGCTCAAGCAGCTTGTTCCCATTATAATCCACTAATTCATATGCGCCTTTAATCAACACTTTCGACACGATATAGGGTCCTAACCACATAGCCTTGAATTTTCCTGCCCCCAAGGGTTCTTTATCTTGGTCCCAAAGCAAGACAAGTTCTCCTTCAGAGAAAACCCTAGGTTTGACCGTTTTATCATATTGAGATTTAACCCTATTTTTATGAGCCTGATTGGCAGTCAACGCATCTATACGTTGCTCATCAAGGTGTTCTAGATGTACTAGACATTCTTCAAGATCAATCGTATCAGGTAACACATGAATGGCTATCTTCAAGGACGAGATTTCGCATTCAATCGGAGTAACTGCTTCCACCCTGTGAACGAGTTGAAAAGGTGAATAACCCATGGCAGTATTAACATTAGTTTTGTAATCCCAAAGAGCAGGATATAACATGATGTGCCAATTAGAACGGGCTGCATCAATTGTCCATTTAAGGATAGTTTTTAATGTCTTTTTTATAGCCTCAACCTGACCATTTGCTTGCAGATAGTATGGAGAAGAGTGTTCTTGTCTAAATCCGAGCATTGTAGTAAGTTCCGTCATCATATTATTTTGAAAATGATTGCCATGGTCAGTGACAATCACTTTGGGAATACCAAACCGTGCAATAATTTGATTGAAAACAAAGAAAGCTATTGTTTCCCCGTTGTCTTTGAAAGTAGGCATTGCCTCTGCCCATTTTGTAAAATAGTCAACAGCGACAATGATGTATTTATGCCCCCAAGCCAAGACTGGCTTGCATGTCACGTAATCAATCCCCCATTTCATGAAGGGACCTACCGAGACAACAGGAAATAATGGAGCAGGATGCGACCGCATTTTTCTGGTGTAGAGCTGACACGGATGACAGTGCTTCATGGCTTCCACACAATATTTAAAGATAGTGGGCCAGAAATAACCAGCACACAATATATTCTGGGCCGTTGCTAACCTAGATAAATGACCCCCACATGCTGCGCTATGGGAATCAATTAGGACAATATCCGCTTCCTCATGAGTAAGGCAACGACACAAGACAGAATCTACCCCTCGTCGATATAATGTATCTCCTATAATGAGGTAGTTCTTGGCATGAAGGCGTAACTTATGTCGTTCCTCCCTAGAGTAAGTGGCAGGATACTTCAAAGTCTAGAGATATATAAGAATATCTCCGTACCAAGGATTAGAGGTGGATATAAGGAAGATGTGCTCATCTAGGAATGAGTCATCCTCGACCACTACATTCTCTTCCGTAGGAAATTCTGCTATTAGCTCAGCAAAAACTAAGGACTTTTTAGACTTAGCGGATTGAAAATCCAAGTCAAACTCCTAAAGAATGACTATCCATTTGTTGAATTTTCCCCCAACAATCTGTCGGGATAAAACATATTGGAACGGATTCACATCCACCACTGCCGTGGTGGTCCTCAGTAAAATGTAGTGGCGCAACCTCTGCACAGCATAAACAGCTGCTAAGGCCAACTTCTTGACGTGGGAGTATCTAAGCTCAGGTATGACCAAAGCATAACTAATATAATAAACAACATTCTCAAAAATCTTGTCGTCCTCCTAGACTAGAACTACCCCAATGGTCGACTCCGACACGGCCAGATATAGTACGAAATCCCTAGAATAATCCGGTGGACGTAATAAAGGAGCCGACAGCAAAGATTTTTTCAATGCCTCGAATGCAAGTTGTGCGGTTTCATCCCATACAAAAGGAGTGTCTTGTTTGAGCAAGCACATGAAACCTTTAGTGATGTTGGCATAATTAATGATAAAACATCGAGTAAAGTTGGACTTTCCTTGCAGGCTTTGAAGTTGCCTGAGAGAACGAGGAGGAGGAAGATTAAAAATGGCCTCAAACTTCAATGGATCCACCTGGATGCCCCTACTAGATATGATGAATCCGAGTAATCTACCTGACTCGACACAGAAAACACACTTGTGGGGATTCAAGCGAATTTTATAGTATCTGCATCTTTCAAAAATTAACCTCAAATGATCTGGATGTTGGATCCTCTTGTGAGAATGTGCAGGAAAATCATCAAGGTAGGGCTCAACAATGGCTTTTATGTTGTGAAAAGCTAAGTTCATGGCTCATTGAAAGGTATCCCCAGCATTTTTCAATCCAAAGAGCATTTTTCTATACGCGAATGTACCCCAAGGGAAAATGAAAGTAGTTTTATGTTGGTCTTTTGGTTTGATTTGGATTTTATTGTAGCTGGAGAAACCATCCATAAATGAGAACACCTCACTCCCCACACATGCATCTATGATCTGGTCAATGAATGGTGTTGGGTAATTGTCCTTAGGACAGGCTTTATTAAGGTCTCTAAAGTCTGTACAAACGCGAATAGTCCCTTGCTTTTTATCAATAGGAACAGGGTTGGATATCCACTCAGTCAAAGCTATGGGATATATAAAACCAACTTTCAAGATCTTTTCAAATTTTGCCTTCATAGCCACCGCTTTACGCGGGTTCACAGGTCTTAATTTCTGTCGAACCAGCTTGGCATCAAGATAGGTTCAGATTTCATGTTGGACAATAGATGGATCAATTCCTGGAATCTCCTCATATGACCAGGCAAAGATATCATGGAATTCCTTGAAAAGGGCAGTGTATATGGAAATCTCCTCCGGAGAGCAGTTTGCACCTATATAGATTTTTTCCACGACATCTGGGTTTACAGAGATATTGATTGGTATAGTGGAAGAAATGTTTGCCATATTCCCCTCAGCAAACACCCCTTCCCTAGGCAAAGGGTTGATAGGTACCTCAATATCATTTGACAGTCTCACTTTAAACTCTTGATTTTCTATCTTGCTTAGATCTAGAAGAAAATAGGATCGATGATGAATATCCTCACAACACTTATCACGTCCACTCATAGCTTCCAGAATAGCTTCATCAGAAGGTAAAACTGTATCTAAGCAATCTACAGAATGTGAAGAGTTTTCTGCCCATGCGGGCGAATAGACTTCTTCCAGATCATCTGAGACTGATAGAGGATCTGGAATGGGATCAACAGTGGCTTCAGTGATGGCTTGATAAGCTATTTCCACTACTGATAAGGGCACTTCTGGTTCATGGGGAGTTGGAAGGACCCAAGGATCAGTCCTATCGACAACCGTAGTGATGGACTTCCCCACAATAGTAGAACCAATTTAATTCACCGGGGCTGGAAGGTCAAATGTGCCCATCAATGATGCATACATTCTAGCTCCCAATATCTGTGCAGCAGGTTTGACCTGATCAACCAATGGCACAGTGGATTCCTTAGACTCTAAACGGCTTTTTCAGGTAAAATCAAGTTGGTCAATAGTAACCAACTTGCCCTCATGTGGAAAAACCACGACACAAAGAACAGCCGATGCAATAGCAGACATTGCATAAGTCCAATTCCTTCCCAGAAGCAAATTGTAGTCCAAGGGAGCATCAATCACTTCAACTTCAACAGACACTACTTTGCTTGCTAACTTAATCTCAAAAGCTGGCAAGATACCATGAGGACGGAAGGATCTTTCATCGAAAGCAGTAAGTAAAGTGTTTGATGGGACCAGCTCTGGGGATCCAAGAGCTTTCCAGCAGGCCAGGGACATAACACATGTAGAGGCTCCCTCATCAACAACTTCCCTTCCAATGGTCTTACCACCATGGACGACATCTATTGATAGGGATAGATGGTAAGGCAGGCGAATTTTGACATCAGACAGATTCAATTTTTCCATGAGACTCAAAGAATCCATGCTACCTAAAGCTGCTAAGAGAGCATCCCGCTGGGTAGGACAAATCTGTAACACCTCTAAAGCTGACATTGCACACGGGGTTTGAGCTAAATCTTCAACCACTGAGTAGTTTGAAGCAGCCCTAGCATTGGGGTTATGCAAGGTCTTCTTGAAAACACCTTTCGGTATCTTCGGCATAGTTTCGGCAGGATTCTCTATTGTGAGAGGGTTGGAAGATTCAACTACAGCTTTACCCTTCTCAGAAGTCTCAGTTTCATAGTTTTTGTTCCTGGTTTGCAACAAAGTCGAAGATCGAACCATGTTGATATAATTAGGGTCAGGGGAAGTTTGAGTGTCCCCTACTACATTAGAAGTTGAAGCAGAGTTCTGTCCTTGGGGAAAAGGATCCTTCAGGACAGCCGGTTGTTGAGCTTTGAGTATCTTCTGGGCTTGATCCATAAGGGGACAAAGGTGAGTAAGGTGGTACTCTTGGCACAACTTACAAGGGAACTTAACCTTCTTCTTTTCTTTTTTCCCCCCATCAGCATTGTTCGTGGGCTTTGGCTTGTTTTGGTTTCCCTCTCCCTTCTTACCTTTCTTTTTCTTCCCGTCGGGCTGCTGATTGCCCTTCTGAGAGGTTTGAGCAAAGAAATTTGCATTCTGGGGAGAGGGGATAGCCTTTTCTACCTTCGCCATAGACTATTTGATAGACAACTGATGAAGTTGCGTAGTTAAAGACTCTATGGTGGGAGAGTTGACAGATCCAACCACACCATTGGCATGGGGTCTAGGCTTAGGCTTCTCTGCTTTGTGCGAAGGCCTTGGTGCCTTAGGGATGATATCATATAAGATCCCAGACTGTGAGTAAATCAAGTCCAACTGCTGGGCCTTGAGTATGGATTCTTCTTCGTTTGTTACTCCTGATGTCGAAACATCCTTAGATATGTATGGCAACAGTGATTTAAGGAACCATTCTAATAGAAACTCAGGAGGATTGGTGGATTTGATAAGGCTCTTTCACCTCCTCCACTCTTGGATATGATCCAAGATGTGGGTAGCCTTGTTTTGTCTAAAAGTAGACAACAAGTCCGTTCCAAAATCATATCGAACTGGAAGCTGAAAGTGGCTAAGGAAAGCACTAGCCAAATCCCAGAAACTACTAAAGGAAATAGAAGGAAATTCAATATACCACTTGGCCGCCGTACCCATCAAGGTCCTCTGGAATAGCCTCAATCTAATTGAATCCTCATTCAACGAATTGGAAGAACACCATAAGTGAAAAGTGGTGGCATGTGCCCCAGGATCTTCACCAGTTTTTCCTTCGAACTTGGGGATGTCCGATGGTAACTTGGTGGGAATCGGTGGCCACAAGGGGTCATGCCTCACCGTGTCATTCATAAATTTTGATAAGTCTGGCAAGTTTAAAGTTGTCAGAAAAGGAATTTTGGGTGTAACCAGGGTCGTAGATGTACCAGCTTGGGGATTAGAGGGACCTGCCCTCGAATTCCCATTGGAAAAAGTGGGGTTACCCCTAGCCACCGGTTGTGAAGTGGGAAGGTTGCTTTGAAATAGATTCCATTTGTAAGCCACGGGATTTTGTGTGGGAGGTGCAGTGTAAGTGTTTCGGGCCGTCCCCATAGAAGCAGGGGTCTGAAAAATTGGAGCAGGTATCCCTCCGCTAAACAACGAAAAGGGAGAGCTCGTGTATGGGACCGAAGTAGGGTTTTGGAAGCTCTGCCTGTAAGAGGTGTTTCTCCCAAACTGCACTCCTACATATGAAGGAGATGGACCTACGTATGGACTGTATGGGGGAATGTGCCCCCCATTCCAAGGAAATCCTTGGACATATGCCGAGGATCCTACCGGACCACTCTGGGTAGTGTAAGGGAAGGAAGAAGGAATGGTAGGTGTACTGGGGATCCCAGTAACCGTGCTACCAGAAGTACCTCCTAGGTTTGAGTGAACCGGTGGTTGAACCACCCAGCTCGCTAAAGTTAAAGGTGTAGAATAAAAACTAGATCTAGGGGTACTAACCAGGGGAGGTAGTACCCCTTCAACCAGAATGGTTGAGGTAAACACAAAAGAGCTTTCTTCCACATAAGACATGCCTCTACCCACAAGGACACCTAGCACTGGTGAATCAAAAGGTCTAACCTGTACGATCACAGGATCGTTCAAATCAGTCAAGGGGGAGTTAAAATTTCTTGCAAACTCGTCAGTCTGCAATTATTTTATCTTGACTATATCAAGATTAAAGCGGTTAGCAATGAGTTCTAGTTCACCAAGAACTTCACTTATTCCTACAGGTTCAAATGAACCATGTGTGTCTAATATTCACCTTTGAGGTAAAGGTGGAGGCTCCAATGCAGTGATAGGAGGAAGGTTGTTGGAGTAGGGTCCCGCAGCTACAGAAGAAGCTACTATTTTTGCAGATAGATAGTTTTGGCAGAGATATAAGAGGCAGAGCTACGACACTATAGTAGGTTTCTAGCTATAGAGCAGAGCCGAAAACCATGACGTAGAAGACAGAGAAGTCAAGAAAGACGACGGTACGTGAATGACTGTTGTAATCTCACAGATCACATAAGGTTACCAATAATACATAAGAATATACAGAATATACACAGATGCAAGAGACAAGAACAGATAGGATAAGCGGAGTATATTATTCTCAATAGATCATACAAAGCCAAGAACTGAACTTCGTTCTTGTGTGGCTCAACAGCCTAATATATACAATTTACAATCAGTTAAAAGTAACGACCCGTCGGTTCGGTGAACCGACACAACTATTAGTTAACAGACTAACTACTGTGTTTACTCAGCCGACCGACGTAGTCGGTTCCTCGACTTAGTCGGCTGATCGACTAAGTCGGTCTTCGTTCAAGTCAACTTATGTCGACTTGCTCCTTCTACATCTCCCCCACAAACAAAACATTTCTTTGTCCCGAAGAAAGAGGGAGGTACCCAAAAATTGAAATCCTGTCGAACCCTTCAGACTTGCTCCTGTTGAGGACTATGTAGGCGGATGGTCGGCCATCGCTGAACGCATACTTCGACGATGGCTGGGGCTGTGATGGCCAATTGATGCTGAAAGTTGGTCCAGCTTTGTAATGCCTTCTCGATATCGATGGTAAAGGTAGCGAGACTTGACAGAATCGACATCTTCTTCGACATGGATTTTTCTGCTATGTTTTCCATGGTCGGGCCCAGGATTTGATTTTGCTCGTCGACAGCCTGGAGGAGTCTCTTTATCTGGGGACAGAGGTTGTCAACTTTCTCCAGGTTAGGTAGAGCCTGTTGAACCCACTGATGGGCCTCACGTTCTAATTTCTGCAGCTTGTTGGTTTCCATGACAATCTGCTCTTCGACGGTCTGCCTTAGTTCAGCTTCTGCCCATTTAGTAACATATTCCACTGCAGTGATGATATATCTTGCACCTGATCATCAGGCTGGGACAGGGAATGGTCCTATGAAGTCTATAGCCCAGATTTCAAATGTAAGACTAGGGTTTACAGAGATCAGGGGAATTTCTGTACTCGGCATTGGTCGACCAAGTCATTGGCATCTGTCACATCGACTAACAAAGGTTTTACAATCCTTATGAAGCGTCGGCCACCATAATCCAGACTGTTGAATTTTCTTAGCAGTTGTGTCGGCCTGAAAGTGTCCTCCTGCTGGGCCGTAGTGTGCTTCGTGCATGATTTGCTCTCGTTCATGGGCAAGTACACATCTTCTAAGAACATCGTCTAACCCCATTTTGTATAGAAATCCGTTGATGAGGCTGTAGGGGGCAGCCTTCATAGCTAGGATTTGCTTCTTTTTAGTGTTCAGACCTTCTGGTGCCTGACCTGTTTCTAGGAACTGAGCAATTTCCTCCAGTTCTTCTAGTACTGCTTCTATACGAAATAAATGTGCATCTGGTAGGTCGTCGTCGATTCCAGTCGGTTCCTCTCCGGTGTCGATTCGGGATAGGTGGTCGGGTCCGACATTTAGCTTCCCTGGCCGGACAACTACTTCAAATTCAAATTCTTGGAACAGTAAGAGCCATCGACAGATTCTACCATGGTGAAGGGGTTTGTTTACGAGGTACTTCAAAGCTTGATGGTCGGTGTAAAATATGAAGGGGTTAGCTAATAGGTAGTGTCGATATTTCTGAAGTGCAAAGACCATTCCTAGGGCTTCCCGTTCGGTGGTCGAATAGTTCCTTTCAGCCTTATTTAGTTTCCGACTGTTGTAAACTATAGGGTAGTCCATTCCATCGTCACTTGGTTGAGTCAGGATAGCTCCAATTTCTATTCCTGATGCATCGATATGCACATGGAATTTGATCGACCAATTTGGAAATTTAAGTATGGGGGCTTCGACCAGT
>LPNX010550090.1:1795263-1938649 GCA_001517045.1 Pseudotsuga menziesii
TAGCTTCCTGATATGTGTGTTGTTCTTTGCAAGGGTCAGGGTATGTATTTGTGTGTGTGATCTTACTAATATGAGGATTATCAGGCCCGGTTTTAGTGCCTTGTCGAGTGATGATGTGCAAATTCTTAGTAGTTATGACATCATTCTTCTGGACACAAGACAAGACATTAACATTCTTTTTATTACTAATTTTTTCTAACATTGTAGGGCAATCCTCCAAGGAGTGATCACCTACACCACAATGTGTACAAAATTTAAGATTAGTCCTGTCCTTGTATGGACAGTCTGCGCATCTGTGCCCTTCTTTGTAACAAATAAAGCATTGAGTAGGTCAACGACTTCGTATTTCTCGATTCCCAATGAATCGACCTATTCTTCCAAACCCTGGTCGTCGATTGTCATTCTGACGGTCGTAGCATCGGACATCATTTCGTTGCCCAGTCTGGTTATTACTATTTTTCTGCTCTGTGTTCTGTGCTATAGCATTAGTCTGGTAGACGGCCTGGTAGTTTTGTCTATTTTTGAGGTTAAGATGGCAGTCGTCCGTGTTGTGATTTGCAGTTTCGCAGATAGCACACCATGAAGCTTTGCCATTCTTCATATTGTAAGGATAGTCAGCGGTGGAATGGTCTCCTCATTCCTGGCAGATGTCGCAAAACGCCTTTGTCTGTACAAAACAGACATCTTGTCGACTGAATTTCTGCTGACAGTTATCTTTTGTATGTCCGGCTGTTGAACATTTAGTACACCAGATGTCTTGGTTCTTAAGTGTGAGCTCTTTCAAGGACTTCTGCATATTTTCCAGCTGTTCTTCCAAGCGGTGGTCAGTCGGGCAGGCAAGTATGTCTTCATCCATCTCGACCTGCAATGCTTTTGTCAACGCATCTTCGTACAACTTGAAGGTCTCCAGACTGATGTGTCGGCGAATTTTCTGTGAAAGTCCTGCAAGGAACCATTGAATGAGTAATTGTTCATCGATGACGTAGTCTAACTGACTCAATAGATCCTTCCATCATTTATCGTAATCGCGGACTGTTTCTCCTGGCTTCTGTTGGGTCGTCTTCAGCTTCTTGGCTGCCAGGTGTTTAGCGTCTGGAGTCTTGAAAAATGATAGGAATTGCGCCTTTATCTTTGATTTTGTTGCTCGAGGTTGCCTTTCGGTAAATGTCATATACCATGTGAGAGCTCTTTTCCGAAGGGCTCCTGTGAACTGGGCTATCTGTCAGTCTTCTTCTGTTACTTTGTTAGCCTCCCATATCGACTCGCAGACAAACCAGTGTCATCTGGGGTCTTCGTCACCCTCATAAAGGGGAATCTGAGCAGATCCGTGACCCATGTCAGAGTCACTGTCACTACTCTCTGATGATGTCAGAGGAGGAGGTGGAGGTGGAGGAGGTGGTGTTGTAAGGGGTGGGGTTGTTGAGTCAGTCGAATCTGTTGGGGTGACGATGGGGTTTTGGTCGACGGAACTTATGCTTCCGTTGGGTGTCGACTCTTTCTCGTCGAATAGTGGATTGTTGATAATTTGTCTTCTTAATGACCCACTGTCACTTTGCATGCTCAAGTATGACTCTTGTGTATCTTCTGAAGTTGTGTGTGGCAGGGGGGGTGCTCCTTCATGTGTCGGCAGGAGCAAGTGGATACTTCGAAAGGAAGGTGCCGTTTGAAAGGTCACCCAGTTACCTTCGATCGGTCGATGTATTACAAGATGTCGACCCGGATATGGTTCGTCGCCTAGTCAGCTCGAAAGTGTAATGTCGCCAGCTCTTAGTCGAAGGTCATCTTCTATAATAGTTTGTATTCTGGTACGCGGACTTACGGTGGAAAGGGCTACTCCTTCGTCAGGAACAATTAGCTAGAGAGATTCTGGCTGCTCTATCCACATTTCATCATCTTCAGGGGACACCTCTTCTTCTTCGCCTTCTCTACGTCGGTCATGACCCGACTCTGGCGGTACTTCATCATGGTCAGTCTCCCTAGGGTTTTGCTGCCGCTTTGCGGCCCTTTCTCGTCTAGCTTCCCTTTTCTTCTGTCTTTCATCCCTTTCGATTCTCTTAATGTCCGACATACTGTAGTACAATACTATGCCTTCAGTTCCTCTTCGGTCGATTATGCATTACTGGAGACTACGACTCTGGTCGACTAGGATCCACTATGCTCTAGGTCTGACACACGACCAACTACCCCCCCATGGCCTACCCGACGCTTTTTAGAAATCCCGGATGGTGTCTACTTACTCAGGAAGTATTCCCACTCCCTTTCAGCAATGAATTTTTCCCACTGCTTCTGCTTCTCCGCCCAGTTAGTGTTTGAGGGTGGTTCACGTAATAGAGGTCGAGGTTCAACAATGTGACCTGCTCCTTTCTCTATTAAAAACTTGAACAGTAAAGCCGGCAAGGAACACAAGAATTGATCAGTAAATTCTGTGAAAAATTTATGTCGGACGGTTTCCACAGAAGTCCTGTCTTCGACTGCTTGTTCCTCACAGAAGTCGTCGGCTATCTTTTCGAACCACTCCGAGAGATTCGTACGTCCTCCTTGGATCAGTTTCTGGAGTAACTGGTCTTCTTTAGTCTTGTCCGGTTTTCTCATCCAAAAGCTGCTTCAGTAGATGTGGCACGGATTCGACAAAATTTTCGTGAGTCTCAGTGAAAAATCTGGCTTTGGCTTCTGCGACTGTCAATCTGTTCCTTCTCGCGTAATTTTGTAGATAGTTAGCGATTTTTCGCTCCCACCAGTCCTTGATCTCCTGCTCTGGTATCATATGTGAGCATATACTCCAGTTATGTACTACCGACAACGGAACCAATGTTGTAATCTCACAGATCACATAAGGTTACCAATAATACATAAGAATATACAGAATATACACAGATGCAAGAGACAAGAACAGATAGGATAAGCAGAGTATATTATTCTCAATAGATCATACAAAGCCAAGAACTGAACTTCATTCTTGTGTGGCTCAACAGCCTAATATATACAATTTACAATCAGTTAAAAGTAACGACCCGTCGGTTCGGTGAACCGACACAACTATTAGTTAACAGACTAACTACTGTGTTTACTCAGCCGACCGACGTAGTCGGTCCCTCGACTTAGTCGGATGATCGACTAATTCGGTCTTCATTCAAGTCGACTTATGTCGACTTGCTCCTTCTACAATGACCGAGAAGAGAGAGCTCACCCACTACATTGAAGGCAGCAACAGAAGACATGAGGGCTCAGCTACCCTCATAAAGGAAAAGGAGCAACAAGGCCAAGGCATTGAAGACAAAGGACAGAAAGAGGGAAGCAGCACCGGTACCCATGGTCAGTGCTGGGAAGCATGGAAGACCGCAGAGCTATGGTGTGACGGATAGTGGCTACCTCAAAGTACATATACACCGACTGTCACTAGTAAGGGTATGGGTTACTGTTGGGACAGGCCCATAGTGTTGTAATGGTGAGACCTTCGGGCCACCTATAAAGGGATATATTTTGTACTGTAAAAGGGTTGGTTCATGGTTTTGGTTGGTTTACTCAGCTATTAGTTGATTTTGTAGATTATTAGACAGTTGTAGAAACCAAGCTCTGGTTCTGTTATTAGCTGTAATATCTTACTATAACCAGTAGCTGGCTCATAGAGCATGCATGTAACGATCCGCAGGGATCGACAGAGAGGGAAGAGTATATTGTAAGAGGTGCAATATAGAGATAGAAAGAGATCTAAGAGAGAATATCTTAAGATGCATATGTGGTGCAGTAGAACTATGTTTACCTTCCCCTGAGCTATAATAGAAACACAGTTCTGTGGATGTAACTTCCATCCTGGAGGTGAACCACGTTAAAATCGAGTGTTATGCGATTGCTTTATGTGTTGTGTTTATTTGTTGCATCTGTCGATTATTATATGAACCTTGTTTACAGTTGAATGTATGTATGCATTGTTCAGTTCACAATACTATAAAAGGATAGACATAAGTTGAAGTCATTTGTATGTTATATGCGGATTCATCTATGCTTTGCTTGAGACAGTCACTAGTCGCAGTGTTAAACAGTCTGGTATGTTGAGTCATGCACGTCAACACGAACAACGCTAAGTGTGCTGAGCCGTGGGGGTAGGATATCACAGGGAGGCGATACCGTACTAGCAGAGGAGTTGCAGTGCACGATACCATGGGTTAAGGACTTAGCGTTGGAGAGGGAGTTACATGTCGCTGGGGTGCACGATGAGGCGATAAGGATGGGGTCATCACGAGTCAGTGGAAGTTGCGCGACGCAGAAAGGGACCGCGCAACAAGAAAAGAGAGATCACATGGATAGAAGAGATGCGAGACGAGGAGATCATAGGACGCGAGAAGAAGGGTCACGCGACGTGCAGAGATAGAGGCCTCGCGGCTAGCAGAGCTGTGAGTCACACGTAGGATGCATCAGAACCTGGTCCAAGACTCTCGAGTCCTTGGCCAACCCATTAGAATCACTTCGAGTGAGACTTCAGGGCGCTTCGCGGTCTGTTGCCGAAAGGGCCAGTGAGCTAGGGGTGTTGTTGGTTAAATACAGTAAACTCGGGTCTTCCCATGATAGCCAAAAAATGGTTTCGTTGTCGGTTTTGAACAAACTGAGCACTGATGTTCTGGTGGCATATTACGAGAGACAAACTCAACGAATGGGTTTGGTCTAGCCATAAAGAGTTTTCTGAATGAGAAAATAGGATTCCTAAACTGAACACAAAGGCCTGGTTACAAAAACATATCATTACAGACCTGTATGCAATATTTTTTGTGACCTTTGGGAACGAGCTTTATGACTGGTTATCAAAGTTAACTGATACAAGCATATTCAAAAAGAAAAGAGACATTGTCTGGACACCAGAGCTGATTCAGACCATGAAGAACCTGGATAATCCTATCACGAGGGAAGTAGACTTCTGGCTTGTGAGTGTGCTAGAAGGATTCGTCATAGAGTTTGCAGTTGACCAAACAAAAAGATTCAGTGAGGCTGAGCGCTACTTATTCAAAGGATATCATGGTAAGTACTTAAGATCTTTAAACTTGTCCATTAAGATTCTATTACATGAAAAAGGAACAATGGATCTAGTTTCAAATGAATAAGTAGAAATAGTAATGTCACAAGAGTTTGAAAGTGATTTTGATGACACTGGACGAACACATAGTGGAAAGAAGTATAAAGTAGATTTCAGATCTCCAATATTTGAAGACAGTTCAGATAATACTAGACAGCAGAGTCATAGTACCACAAAAGAAACAGAGGGGGGTATCCCTTACCACCCTTACACTCCACAGAAACAGACCAGGATTCAGAACAATCCCATAGGAACTCCATCCAGTAGCTCACAGACAGTACCTACCACCACTACATCACCTCCACCTACACCGCCGAGTGGTAGTAACACAGTAAATCAACATCCACCATGTAAAAATAGAATGGGGGATGATATGAAGCTACCTATATTTAAGGGAACAGGGGTAGAAGACCCAGAGCAACATTGGTTTCTATGTGAAGCCATGTGGACCATTAAAGCAATCAATGACGATAACCTTAAACTTGTACAGTTGGTCACCACCCTAAGAGATTGAGCCTTAACATGGTATATAAAATATACCACAGTACCCAGGACACTTGTCCAGGTCAAGACCACCATGATTGAAGAGTTTAAGAAACCTAAGTCTGAGTCACAGTGTATTATAGAACTCAAAGACATCAAGCAGTTACCTACAGAGTCGGTGTGGGACTTTGATCAGAAATTCAAAGCCCTTATAGACCAAGTCAGTTTTGAGTTCGTGTCGGAGCAGCATAAGGAATGGTTTATTGCAGCGCTGCTCCCTCACATTAGACTACCGTTAATGCAGTAGAAACTCCAGACGCAGGATGACGTGTTGCAGATGGCGATGAAACTAGAGGCTTCACCTCTAGCTGAGAGTAGTACATGCATGGCAACTTTACAAAACTAGTTAGCTAATCTCACATTACAGTTGCATGAACTTAAGAAAGGGAAAGAGGTTGTGCAAGACATATGGTGCGTAAAATGTAAAGCACAAGGCCATAGTAAAGACAATTGTCTGGTCTTTGTAGAATATATAGTAACAGGGGCTCCAAACCCCTTACCATAGACCGATGGTCCGTGGTGTGAAATATGCAAAATGCGAGGACATGTACCTCACCAGTGCCCTCTACTTCAGAAGTACATGCAGACACCTAAAAAATTATACTACGTCTTCTGCAAGTCGGTAGGACATGATGAACATGATTGCAGAGCCTATGATCTCATGGTTGGAGCAAAGCAAGACTTGTACAGAGTCCAGTCAGAGACACAAGGTCCAGAAGCAGGACCATAGCAGGATCCGGCTTATGGTGGCCGAGGAGGAGGATTCAAAGGACGAGGCCATGGAGGAGGCTTTGCACGAGGAGAAGGCTTTGGCAGAGGAGATGGTTTTGGCTGTGGTCGCGGACCAGTTACTTGCTACAACTACGGAGTTGTAGGACACTATGGTAGGGACTGCCAGAGCCCCACTACCACTTGTAAATATTGTAAGTCTTATGATCATACTATAGAGGAGTGTCCTACCTTGATAGCTAAGATTAGAGAACCTAAGCCAGCAGTACACTAGAACATCCAGCTTATTGCTGCTGAGCAGGAAGAGCCAGAACCAAGAGTCAATATCATGACTCACAATGGTGTTTCTACCAGTGCGACATCACAGGAGACGGAAAGGACCACAGGTCAGGGGTGGGTGTGTAGAGATCCTAATAAAGCAACACCACTCGACCTACAGAAGAACAAACAGACGTTTCAGGAAGCTAAGGCTTCCTTTGATGATCCTACCCAATCAGGATCATAGGTACCGCCGTCTAGGGGTGTATCGCAGCAAGCACCTTGTGGCGATAGCCTGGTACAGACATCGCAGGATACCACATCGGGAAGATGTGATGAAGACGAGATGATAGGAAGTGTACATTCCTTCCTATGGAGTTGTCTAAAACTTGTAAGAAGTGAGCAAGCTATCACAGAACTTCAGCGCATTATAGATCAGTGTCAGCCATCTTATTCTGTAAATAGTACATAGCGTGCTATTGATAATATTACGGGACATACAAGAACAGGAAGAGAGATGCGACTCACAGCGCATGTTGGAGAATTTGAAATGGATGAGGTGATCCTAGATCTAGGATCAGACGTGAATGTCCTAACTAAGCAGACATGGGAACAGATGGGTAGCCCTAAGTTAGTCAGATCGCCTATCCATCTGAGATTAGCTAATCAGCAGCGTGTGTCACCTCTGGGTCGGTTACCATAGGTGCCAGTTGACATTGACGGAGTTCGCAGCTTTGTGGACTTTGAAGTTATAGAAATCATTGGAGATAGTAGACCCTATCCAGCATTTCTAGGCATTGATTGGGCGATAGGTAACATGACCGTTATCGACCTAGAGAGAAGACAAATGACCTTTGAGGACGCGCAGATCTGGGTCATCGCACCGTTGGATCCTTTTCAGGGTCCTAGATATATCGAACCTATCAGGGCAGAAGAGGAGGCACATAACATGGAGAGCCTCTATCAGATGACCGCCAACCAGAGCGACTACATCAATCCAACCGTAGAAGGGAATATTAGTTGGCAATGCGACAACTCATGCACATCAGATTCAGATGTTGGTCTAGAAAACTGCCAGAACAGACTTCACGAAGTCTCAGTGCACAGGTGCGCGTAATTGACTAAGTCACTACGATGGATTGGCGAAGAGATCAATGAGATTCCATCCTTCCATGGTCTAACAGATATCCAGGACTTTCTCGAGTAGTTTAAACAATAGATCCCTCATGAGCAGAGGATTGCAACTATGGACCTTGCAGTACGAGCCACACCTGCAAGATGGTGGTATGCACATAAAGAGACCATCGCATCATGGGACGATATTAAGAGATTCATGGTGATCAGATTTTCTGACGATAGAGAGTCCGTCCAGTAGAATTACATAGGAGAGAGTGACCCTAGGTCACACATTCAGACATGTGCACAGAATTGGTCGGACATTCCCAAGGATGAATGGGTTCACAGATTCATTCATACTTTGGATACAGTTCCAAGGAACTGGTATACAGAGACTGAACTACGCAAGGGAACAACAACATGGCCACTTATGATAGACAACTTCCTACTCACCTTCGCTTTTGAATCGGAGTATCCAAAGGTTGATCAGGCCCTACAAGCAATAAAGAGTAAGATATTTGAAGATTGTATCATATCAGTGTCAGCTCAACCTGAGTGGGCTATCCAGCTAAAAGAGGCGTTGGAGTGTTATAATTTTGCATCAGAACTAGAGGAGGAGGATGAGGATCCTCGAAACACCAACATTCCGGAGTCAGAAGGCACTCGCGATGTTAAGGGACCACAGTTAGAAATTCCAGCAATCATAGAGCCCATTAAAATTAAAAACATCAATATTGGCACAGACATAGAGCCTAAGTTTGCGTCTATTGGAGACTATTGGAACGATGAAATAGTTGGACAGATTGCAGACTTGCTACATGACTATCAGGATATATTTCCCACCAAGTTCATAGAGATGAATGGAATAGTCGGAGACCTGGGAGTCATGAGGATACCATTGAAGGAGGATGCTAGACCAGTCAAGCAGCACCCATATAGATTAAATCTGTGGTATAAAGAAAAAGTAAAGGATGAGATCGATAAGATGCTAGCAGCAGGCATCATTGAACCTGTAAAAGAAAGCGAATGGGTTATCCCCATGGTCGTACAAGAGAAGAAAACCAAAGGAGACATCAGGATCTATGTCGATCTGCGCAAGCTCAACGATGCATCGCTTCATGATCCATTTTTGACACCATTCACTGATGATGTATTAGACAACATGGGAGGATAGGAGGTCTACTCCTTCACTGATGGTTTTTCAGGCTACCATCATATCATAATACATCTAGAAGATCAATCCAAGACCACCTTTGCAATAGAATGGGGCTCGTTCCAGTATACGGTAATGCCCTTTGGTATTAAGAATGCACCAGCTATATTTTCTAGAGTAGTAGTTGCTGTATTTAAAGAATACATCCATAAATTCCTAGAAGTATATTTTGATGATTGGACTGTATTTGGACTAATTGACAAGCACATAGGAGATTTAAGACTGATGTTAGAGAAATGTAGGCAGTACCAGATTTCTCTAAACTTGAAGAAATGTATATTTTGTGCACCATTTGGTATTTTGTTGGGTCACATTGTTTGCAAACAAGGCTTGATGGTAGATCCCGCAAAGATTGCCATCATTGTAAATCTCCCAGCACCCAACTCAGTCAAGCAACTGAGGATATTACTTGGTCACACCAGGTATTATAGAAAGTTCATCAACGGCTACGCAAAGATTACAACACCGATGGAGAAATTGCTAAAGAAAGATGTAAAATTCCTATGGAATGAGGAATGTCAGCAGAGTCTAGACACACTTAAAGAAAAGATGCTTACAGCACCCATCCTAGTATTTCCAGATTGGACTAAGCCATTTCATGTACATGTGGATGCATCTGGCATCACACTAGGGGTTGTCTTAACGAAATCGGGAGAAGGGGATATTTATCATCCTATCGCATACTCCAGTAGAAAGCTATCGACTGCAGAAAAGAACTACACCATGAAAAAAAGAGAAGGATTATCTATGGTGTATGTGCTACAGAAGTTTAGGCACTACCTATTGGGTGCCTTGTTCAAGATGTTTACTGACCATTTCGCATTGAAGTATCTGGTCAATAAGCCAGTGTTAGGGGGGAGAATCTGTAGATGGTTACTCCTCTTTCAGGAGTATGATTTTGAAATCATTGTTAAACCTGGATGATTGAATGCCAGACTTGATCATCTGTCGTGGATAGACTTAGGAGAAGAGCCAAGTAACCTAGAGGACAATTTGTCAGATGCGCAGTTATTTTCTATCCAGATCGCAGACGACTACTATGCTGATATTATTCACTTTCTCACTACCGGATTAGCGCTTGATGAGTTTACTAAACAGCAAAAGAAGTAGTTGGTTGTTAAAGCAGCAGACTTCACCCTGATCGCAGGACACCTATACAAGTTAGGACCAGATGAAGTTTTGCGCAGATGTGTGATGCCGCATGAAAAAGACACTGTTGTCATAGAGGCACATTCAGGAACCATAGGAGGTCATTTCGCTGAAAATCCGAGTGCGCAGAAAATCCTAGATGCACGATTATGGTGGCCTACGTTGCATAAGGATACTAAGGACTTCTGCAGATGCTGCAATATCTGCCAGAGGGTAGGAAAACCCTCTCGACGTGATGAAATGCCACTGCGACTGCAGGTTACACTGCGCACATTTGATAAGTGGGCTATCAAATTTGTGGGTCCTATCAACCCACCAGGAAAGCGCACTAGCGCGAGATATATTATCACTGGAACAGAGTACCTCACTAGATGGGCAGAGGCCAAAGCAGTAAGAAATTGTGATGCTGCTACAGCCACACAATTCCTTTTTGAGAACATCATCAGTAGATTTGGCTGCCCCATAATTTTGATGAGCGATCAAGGCACGCATTTCTTAAACCGCACCATTGAGGCTTTGACAGAAGAATTCCAGATTTAGCACCATAAGAGCACCCCCTACCACCCACAGGATAATGGTACGGTGGAGGCCTTTAATAATATTTTAGAAAACACTCTCACTAAGATCTGCAACAGCCAAAGGAACGATTGGGACCTCAGAGTTAACGCTATATTATGGACATATAGGACCACATGCAAGAAACTTATAGGACACACACCTTTTAGCTTGGTGTATGGACAGGAGGCTGTTATGCCTATGGAGTATATTCTTGCCAGTTTAAGAATTGCTCAGATCACCAGGATGACTGATATAGACACAATGGAGGAAAGGCTAGCACAACTGCTCGCCTTAGAGGAAGACAGATTCATCGCCGGATTCCATCAGAAAGTGTAGAAGGCACGAGAAAAATCTTGGCATGAAAGACACATTAAGAATAAGACTTTCCAGATTGGAGACATAGTCCTCCTCTATGATAGTAAATTCATTAAGTTTCTAGGGAAGTTCAAGACGCATTGGCTGGGGCCATATCAGATACAGCAAGTTACATAGGGAGGTGCCGTTCAGCTCAGCCAGCTGAATGGGGAGCTTCTTCCCACATGGATTAATGGCAGTAGGCTTAAGCTCTATAGTGATAGCCACCCCACCTCTCAGCCCTAGCTTAGCCAGTTTATGGTGGTGCAGATGTCCAATGTAGTTGAAAGGAGGCATCGCACCGGGAACTAGTCTACACCGACAAGTATTATAAGTATGAGGAATCGCATAAGGTCGGTTCATTTTGCGCAAGTCAATAGTAGCTTGAAAAAAAAAAAAAACTCTTGTTTGTTTGCGCAGGTGATGCGGTGTTGCAACATAGCAATGCGATGTTTCTCCATGCCACATATCCAGTTTTTGCAACCAACAGAGGGCCATTCAAGTCACCTTCTGACAGGTAGTTAATGAGGAAATGACCGGTATACCTTACCGTAGAATTGGCAGCATCATAATTAAGTTTCTAGATTTGGCAAATCTTCGACGAGACCGGTGACTGTACTCACACGTTTCGAGGGAAATGTGATTGGATTTCAGCATTTATTGAGGATCGGATTATGGGTGTGGTCTCATCCAGGTAATTATTACGACCGACGGATTCAGTTTAGATGACCGTTGCGTCCGGGATTGTTGCCTTCGGCATAAAAGCAGAAATTGTTCATTCGGGAGGGTTACACTTGCAGAAAACCCGAGAGCTATAGAGAAAGATGTTAAGAGTTCCCTGTGAAGAGTTCACCTCATTACAGAGTGCTGTGATTCCCAGAGTTCGAAACCATTGCATGCCCAGGATATTCCACTAAGTGGGTTCTATCCGAGGAGGAACCTATAGGCGACATTTTGAGAAGGTTTGAGCGTCACGGCATTGCAGGTATTATGATGACACCGGCTAGGGGTGTCCAGCCAAGCTCATCACAGACCCGACAACCACCACAGACGAGGAGCCACTCTCAGATACTAGAAGAATGCAGTTCGGAGTTGGAGGAAGAAGTTCATAATGCAGCAAACTACATTACGCCACGACCTAAAGACACACCCGAAGTAAAACTTCCCAAGAGTGGTAAGTTTCCTATCCCCATACCACAGATTGATTCTCGAGTAAAGGAAGTGGAGACCTCTTAGGATATGCAACTGCTGCTAAATTCATAGATTATAACCTGGAGCGACTTGCTAAGAAGGAAAATGAAAGAGGACAACAAACCTAGCAAATAGTAGAATTCCATCATGCAGACAAAGGCTTGTTCTCGGACTGGAATTCATGGTTTGTATCTATTTCATATAGAGGGATCCAGGCCGAGCGGCATGTTTGAGAAGGCTAGAAGATACAGATTTTCCTTGTGATAAAAGTTCTAACCCAGATAAAGAGGAAAGGATATCTGTGGAAGACTTCTCAACACTAGAAAGCTCTTAAAAAGTTTCAAGAGCGACGAGAGCGAGACCATGACTGAGGGCAGGAAAGATAAGAGAGCCCATCAAACTAAGTTAATAGAAGACGCCAGTATTAGTCAAGCTTTGCTTGACTTGGCACGAGAGGGTGTCGAAGTGATGCAGAAGGAAGTCGCAGGACTTTACAACAAGTTGCAACGGACTTCGTAGGAAGCCAAGGAGAAGCTACAGCAGGAGAAGCCCGCTGGTAGTGGCTCGAGGGCGAGCCACAAGTAAGTGTTAGGGGACTGTTGGAGTAGGGTCCCACAGCTACAGAAGAAGCTGCTATTTTGGCAGATAGATAGTTTTGGCAGAGATATAAGAGGCAGAGCTACGACACTGTAATAGGTTTCTAGCTACAGAGCAGAGCTGGAAACCATGACGTAGAAGACAGAGAAGTCAAGAAAGATGATGGTACATGAACGACCGAGAAGAGAGAGCTCACCCACTGCATTGAAGGCAGCAGCAGAAGACATGAGGGCTCAGCTACCCTCATAAAGGAAAAGGAGCAACGAGGCCAAGGCATTGAATACGAAGGACAGAAACAGGGAAGCAGCGCCGATACCCATGGTCAGCGCTGGGAAGCATGGAAGACTGCAGGAAGCTGTGGTGAAGGGAAGCAGTGCATAGTACCCATGATCAGCGCCGGGAAGCATGGAAGACCGTAGAGAGCCGTGGTGTGATAGATAGCGGCTACCTCAAAGTATAGATACGTCGACTATCACTAGTAAGGGTATGGGTTACTGTTGGGACAGGCCCATAGTGTTGTAATGGTGAGACCTTTGGACCACCTATAAAGGGATATATTTTGTACTATAAAAGGGTTGGTTCGTGGTTTTGGTTTGTTTACTCAGCTGTTAGTTGATTTTGTATATTATTAGATAGTTGTAGAAACCAAGCTCTGGTTCTGTTATTAGCTGTAATATCTTACTGTAACCAGTAGCTGGCTCATAGAGCATGCATGTAATGATCTGCAGGGATCGACAGAGAGGGAAGAGTATAATGTAAGAGGTGCAATATAGAGATAGAAAGAGATCTAAGAGAGAAGATCTTAAGCTACATATTTGGTGCAGTAGAACTATGTTTACCTTCCCTTGAGCTATAATAGAAACACAGTTCTGTGGACGTAACTTCCATCCTGGAGGTGAACCACATTAAAATCAGGTGTTATGTGATTTCTTTATGTGTTGTGTTTATTTGTTGCATCTGTCGATTATTATATGAGCCTTGTTTACAATTGAATATATGTATGCATTGTTTAGTTCACAGTACTATAAAAGGATAGACATAAGTTGAAGTCATTTGTATGTTATATGCGGATTCATCTATGCTTTGCTTGAGACAGTCACTAGTCGTAGTGTTAAACAGTCTGGTACGTTGAGTCGTGCACGTCGACACGAACAATGCTAAGTGCGCTGAGCCGCGGGGGTAGGATATCTCAGGGAGGCGATACCGTACCGGCAGAGGAGCTGCAGTGCATGATACCGTGGGTTAAGGACTTAGCGTTGGAGAGGGAGTTACATGTCATTGGGGTGCGCAGCGAGGCGATAAGGCTGGGGTCTTCATGAGTCAGTGGAAGTTGCACGACGCAGAAAGGGACCACGCAACTGGAAAAGAGAGATCCCATGGATAGAAGAGCTGCGAGACGAGGAGATCACACGACGCGAGCAGAAGGGTCACGCGACGCACAGAGATAGAGGCCTCGTGGCTAGCAGAGCTGTGAGTCACATGTAGGATGCATTAGAACCTGGTCCAAGATGCTTGAGTCCTTGTCTAACCCATTAGAATCACTTCGGGTGAGACTTTAGGCTGCTTCGCGGTCTGTCGCCGAAAGGGCCAGTGAGTTAGGGGTGTTGTTGGTTAAATACAGTAAACCCAGGTCTGCCCATGATAGCCAACAAAGGTTTCTCAACCTTCTTGACCTTCTAATAGGTTGGTCCTCCAGAATTAAAAATTTAACAAATCACACCCTAAGGCCAACAGAGCATACACTAAAAAGTTCCTAGAGCCTCAAGCAATCAAACCAAGGTAAAAGATATACTTTCCCGAAGAAAGATGATGAACGATTACTTGGCGTTCTTGAAATGGTTCTTAGGCACAAGCGGAGGAATCACCCACTACCCTCCTACACTTTCAACAAGGGTTACCTTCCAAGCCCATTCAAGGTGAACCAGAAATAGCTTTCTGATTTGCCTAGGTATGAACCCTAAAAGACAAGAGACTAAAGGCTACCTTGGAAATACCAACAGTCTGGGGGGATAGTCGTTAGCCGAACTCGTACGCATGGGTAGGGTAGCTGAGCCTGAAACTCTATCTAGGATAGAATCCCCAGATGTGTAAAAGTCATGGGTTACGTTTTGACAAGGATTCAGAGGGTTATCTCCTCTGTCCAAGCCTCCACATGGCCTAGTGCTTAACTCCTGTTTGAGAGGAGCTTCCCAGATACAGTGATAGAGTCAAGGATTTCCTTAAAGAAAGGTCCACTACGTCTGAGTTTATAACTTGTGGGAAGTTTACACTTCCTAGGCCACAAGTCTAGCCTAAGCTAGTAGGTGAAAGGCCCCTAGAAAACAAAACTTACAAGTAAATTTTAATTTATGCATTTATTTTAAAGGGCTGTTCTTTACTCAAGAGGAAATGGAGTGGTATACTGTATTATGTTTTGACTCAAAAATAAAATAAATGAAAGTAAAGGTGTATTCAAAGCAAAATTGCCATTATAAAAACAAACTTCTTTTTAATTTTTGCAAATATGTATTGATGAATTGAAAGCAACGATGAAAGAAACTAACCCTATGTTTTTGTAGTTTTTGATATAATATTTTTAAATTGAAATAAACACTACTTATGCAAAAATCACAATGCAAAAGCTTTAACTATTTTTTCTTTTCACTTTTAAAAATAATCAAAATTCTACTATGCATCTACAATGCACTATGCTTGAGCAGACTTGATGCTTATAAACTGTATAAAAGTAACAAAATGAAGCAAACATCTAATAGAACCAATAGGCAACCAATAGAGGAAGGCTAGGAACCCTATCTTGGGTGCTAACAATGACAAATAATCACTGCAGACTTACAAAGGCTAGTGACAACCAGTCACTGTTAGAAGACAGACTAGAAAAACAGAGCCAAAGACCCTGATCACTGATCTGGACTATGACACTTTAACCCACAACCTAAACAGGCCAAAACACTTCATTATGCAAGCAGTAAACAAACCAAGCAAAAAGACTCAAGATCTTCCGAAAAAGCAAAGAAATGTGATCACCAACAGTATTCAGATCTACTACACAACATTCTTAAAGAAAGACTACTAAGAAACAGGGACCAAACAAAGAAAAGAACAAGCAAAACTTATCTTAAAAATCCCCACTTCCAGGAGTATTCGCGACTGTCACTAAGAGCAACTCGTGAGTGACTCGCGACTGTCCAGTATTACAACCTGTGAATGTAGACTAGTATTCGCAACTGTATGTAAAGACAACCCGCGAATGGGTATAAATTTTTTCTCAAAAAATAAATAAAAAACCCTAGACTTTCAAATGTTGAAGCAAATAAGAACCAGGATAAAAATCACAAACAGACTCACAAGCAAAACTAGTTAGGAGGACAGAAAACAACCTACAGCAGTCCGGGCTTTCCCCAGTGGAGTCGCCAGTTTTGTTGTACAGGATTATGTACCTAATAACTTAAGGTCTGGGGTTACCAACATACTCAATTACTTGCAGACAATTGACTTCTAAAGTACAGAATAGGAAATAGGAGGGTTAGAAGGACTTACTTGTTAAACGAAGGTCGATCCTTTGCTATCCTCTTCTTCTCTGTTCCACTTCCAAATTCTTCAGGATTGCTCCTCTTTCACCTGTCAAGAAAACATTTTTCCAGATAGAAGATGATTCATATATGTATAAGCAGGTTAGATAAATCACATATAAGATGCATAAGCATAAACATTTATCAAACCAGTACACATGAAACACATATGGAAGAAGTAATCTATTTATTATCAATAATGGAAAGAGTTAAGGTTACAACCCAGCGTCTGAGACAAGGACTCCTCTGCAACCAAAGGATTTTGAGTTTCACTACTCCAAAGACTTCTGTATAGACTCCACCAGCATAACTTTGCTCGCCAAGTGTATCTAACCAACACCCTCCCCAAGGCCTGTATTTATATGGGTGAAATAAGGAAGTTCTTGAAGGTTAGGGAGGTTATAGCAGTTAAGGAAATTAAGTTAAATAACTTAACTAATCTCCCATTAGCGCGAGTGTTTTGATGTTTTAATGTTGAGACACATTTGTGGGTCTATAGTAGAGAAACCCGTGAATGATTCGCAACTATGTATAAGTGCAACCCGCGAATACATGGATTCATGACTTGCTACAAAGGAGGCTCGCGAGTGATGCGTGAGTTGTATATAAGGATAGTCGCGAGTACATCTCAACATGGAAAAAATGGCAAAGTGACTAGTTCGATGAGGGAAGAATGTACTTCATGACAAGACAATCTATAGATTTTAGGGAAAACCTCTATCCATAAGTGTCCTTTGTGTGCCAACATGAGGGATTTCGGCACTCGGATGGAGAGGTGCCATTCGGGTGTATAACAGACATGTTCCCTGTCCACTCCCAATTTTTCTTGGTGTATTTTATAACTTTTTTGTATATCCTCCCCCTACAAGGCTCCTAGATCATACAAGTTCATTTTTTTCCTCCTGTATTCTAGAAGGGCTATTTTTTAGTGCATGAGAATAGTTATTCCACCACTTTCCTTCTTCGCCAAGAAATCCCAAGGTGTCAGTTGAGAGCCGCTCCTGGTTAAATATAGTAGAAGTTAAAAATATTAAGTACTTGATGAAAATACAAAATATTTCTATCTATTAGGGATTCCACAATGTTCCTTAGAAGCTTGAAGTTCTCTCACCACAACCCACCCAAGGGTATTGACCTAAACACATTTTGTTACCTATCCCCAGTCACCAAACAAGCCACTTAGCTACTAGTGGGAATGCCAACACCACTGCATTCAAAATTATTGATGCATTATGATAATATCTCATCCAGGTCCTTATCCAAACTTCCACAATAAGAGGAGCAATATGCTTATGCTAAATGGTATTCACCCACAATCCTCTTCCTTTAATAAGTCTCTAAACACATTTTGCAGTGGATATTCTTGATGTCCCACACTCGCAAGTCTTTGGATAGAGCAATCTTTCTGTAAGAGGCCCAAGGAAATATCTTTCTTCTAAAGTTCCCACCCATAAAAATTTGAAGCTTAATTTCCTCACATGTTCCAACACTCCTTTGGTAATAAAAGATAGAGAGAACCTATACAATAGAATTGATTAAAGCATAGATTTAAACAACACTAGTGTTCCTCCTCTTGTAAGCCACTTGTTGCACCATAGATTTCCTTTTTTCTACTTTCAAGATGAGCAACCCTAATATTTTTTGGTGCAGTCATTTGGTTTAAGATAGAACCATAAGTATTTTATATACTGGATTGCATTTCATCCTCTTTTTAAGGAAAAAAATGTGGAAATGCCCTCCTATCTTGTTCACGTATTCCCATAAGGGAAATAATAGATTTCCCTTAGTTAACAATCATACCAGTATCCATACAGTATAGATACAACCATACTAGGATCCATACAATACAGATCAATAAGATTTTATAACTTTAAAGCATCCCTTCTAGAGCCATTACAGAAAAGCAATATGTTATCTACAAATAATAAGTGAGATAAAAATATCCCTCACCATTCTAATGCCATGCAGAGCCCTTGTGTTTTTGGACTCTATAAGGGCTCTACTTAGCACTTAAGCCACCAAAAGTCTTTCTTCCAAAGTTCCTGCTGATAAAAATTTGAAGCTTAATTTCCTCACATGTTCCAACACTCCTTTGGTAATAAAAGATAGAGAGACCCTATAAACTAGAATTGATTTAAGCATATATTTAAACAACACTAAAAATATCCCTCCCCATTCTAATGCCATGTAGAGCCCTTGTATTTTTGGACTCTATAAGCGCTCTACTTAGCCCTTAAGGCACCAAAAGAAAGAGCCAAGGGGACCAAAAGAAATAGCAAAGGGGAAATAGGGAACCCCCGCCTCAAACCTCTCCCAAGCCCGAAAAATATGAAGTTGAACCATTAACTAAAAATTTATAAGAAACTAATGTAGTACAATTCATATCCTACTTTACAAAAATTAAGTTGAATCCCAGATGAAATAACACTAGCCTCTGGTAAAGCCAAATTAATTTGTCATAAGCTTTTGATAAATAGACTTTAACTCTATAGCAGATTGCTTTTCAACTTTTATTGTGTGAAAATTCCCTTAAGCTACCCCTAGGACATGCATTCAGTAATTATAGGAATTTCAACTACTTACTAATCATATATTACGTTATCGTAATGGCATGTCATTATTGCATTGATAATGCATTCTACAACCTAGGTTGTCTAACATGATACATTTGTTTTCAAGGAAAAAATTGTATTACTTTTATTTCTAAGATGGAAAAGGTAATATAATATTCAAAAATAGTTCTTGTGGCACTAGGACCTCATGGGGTGAATTTTTTGTGAAGATACTTGAATAGTGTTTATTATACTTCCCGAAGACTATCCTGTTCTAGAAAAGTAGAAAAACTAAAACTATAGAGGCAACAACAGTGAAGGATGCGAGGGGGATGAGCAATGTGATTTCCCTCCTTGATCTCTGCTAAATTTGGGATTCCAGTTTGTAATCCATTCAACATCCTTTCATCGTTTATTTGTTAAATTATTTATTTTCTTGAAAACATGATTGGAAGATACTAATGCTAACTGTGCACTCCAGTGCTTGGAAAATACTAATGTTAATTGTGCACTCTAATGTTGCACTTGATCCATGTGATCTTGTAGACCAATGCTCTAAAAATTGATGTCGTCGAATGCCCAGTAAGACCATTGGTTGAAAACATGGTGCCCTCAATTGAAAATAAGAAACCTAAATACCATTCTATTGCAGATTCCTAAGAACAATAAAACAGGCGAGTATCATAAATACATGTAATTTTGCTTCCCTTTTCAAATTTTCAGGGGTTCATGCAAATGAGGAAATGTACCTACACATACATGGCCGATTACCACAACAATCTACTGACATACAACCAAAGCCACAAGAAACAATCCCCACAATACTCAGTTGAGGTCTTCAGAAAAAAATACTACCCTAAAGAAAACTCTGAATGGGCCTAACAAACCCTGAATTGTAGAACCATTGCAGCTAAAAAAATTCCAAGTCTATATTTAGAACATCTCGGTGAAGCACCAGGATGAAAACCTACAAGGTCATGAGTTCCATACAAGAGCGTTTCAACTAAAAACTTGCCCAGATTTTTAGATTGGCGTGCTCTACTAAAAAGGGTGGCCAACTAATCGACAAGCTCCAAACACAATGAGCTTAAGTAAGAAGGAACCTCGGATATATGCATTGCTTGGCTGTATATGAAGTTATCCACAACCACTCACCTATACAACAAAGAAAATTAATCAATAACTAGTTCAATGAATGTAGCATGTCAACTTTCAAGATGTGATGGTTTTAGCGACCATGAATTCCTATCTTAGTTTTAATTTGTATTCCCATAGATTTGAAATATATAATTTTAAGCTAGTATCTGCTAGTTAATGGCATAAAGGTGAATGCATGTCTCCTGTATTTGATTATTCATGAGCTTTTTTGTTATAACTATGGATGTGGAAACATTCAGTGCTTCATCTTTTCTGTATACTCTCTATTTCTTCGACATGATGTGTAAGTATTCTCAACAAGTTTCTCAAGTTGTGGGTCTGTGAAAGTGCAACTTGGTCAAATTCCATTGATTTTTGTTTATAGAAGAAGTGGTTTTTGCAATATTTTAACTAATTGAGTCCATCTAGAATAGGTTGTTATTTCTGTTAAGATTATTCAGAATAAGAAAACTCCACAACCAGAGGGTTATGGTATTGTGGAAATTGATTCTTAGCAACTACAGATATAATGTTGTAGAATTTCCATGGTACACCCATGCCCAGTTCTCAACAACATTTTAGGTTCAATTGGGCTACTTTTGGAGCTGGTGACAAATGGATAGAACTAGGCACTGGGTATTCCATATTTATTGGGAACTTGGGTCCTGAGGTCACTGATATTATCTTTCCAGAGAATTTCCAAAGATGATATTCATATGTCAAAGGTGCTAAAGTTGTGATAGATGCAAATACAGCTCACACCAAAGGTTATGGGTTTGTCAGCTTTGGTGATGAGAACGAGAAAACCTGAGATATGACTGAATTGAATGTTTTTTATTGCTCATCAATACCTATGCATATTAATGAAGCTACACCAAAGAATTCCTTGGGATTTAAACAACCTTATTCCATGAAAGGTATGTTTTTCAAGGATGGTAGATTAAACTTGTATGTTTTTATCAGTAGTTTTATGTATATATTGATAGGTCACTTTACATATGTCTTGTAACTCAATTTTGGGAAGACAATTAAGCCAACCTAGTCTGTCTACATGATTACATGTATCCCCTTCAAATATTCATAAGTTATTCTTCTCTCTTTCATGGTAGTTGGTTTCCAAGTGGTTCTCTTTTGTTGTTGGCCAGTCAATACCTTTATTTTAAGCTTGTATGTAACCATTTCAAGCACCATTTGCAACTGATGTAGGAGCTACTGTCTCCTATATTTTTCATTGTATGTCAATTAACTATAGAAGTGTTGACAATTATCCAAAAAAATTTTGAATTCTTAAAATTCTCATAGATTGAGAATTGTCACATTCGGAAGTTTTTTGATAAATAACTACTTGAAGAGAAGTTAAGAGTGGTTACATTCAATTGATCTACATTTGCTTCTTACTGTTTTCCTTTCCTCTTGAAAATCAGCAAGTTTGAATGGAGTTATGAGTTCTTGAATGCTTATGAAAGTTATGTTTTCTCAAAGCAGGATCAGGCTTTCTCCACTTAGGGTCTTGGAACAAAAATCGGTAGTAAAGCACCTTAATTAGTGGTGGCCCCAATTAGTTCAGTTTTAATGATTATGTATTTAAACTGAATTCCCCATTTGATAAATTTGTAGCATTTTCCTGTTTCTGCAAAAAACTCATGATTTTATGCTACATGCTTTCAGTCATCGCAGCTCTTTCTATTTTTTAAGAAACAATTAAGCCAAATTTCTCTTTTTTGTGAACATAGGTAGCTTGTTCCATTAAAATAGTCCTTTTAGTGGAATATAATAAAATTATATCGCCTATCTTGTGATAGTTCATTGTATCATCCTTGTCCATATTCCTTTCTCAATTTCCTTTATTAAATTGCCCAAATTAACATCTCCCCTTAGATATGCCAGGAATAATGGCATTGTATTGTGGAGTAAATTTTCATTTTTCTTGTCAAATAACTATTTGAGTAGATATCTTTCTTTTCACTAAAAGCTAGTTGTCCCTATTATGCATCGAGAAGTAATGGACACACAAGTTTAGGATTCACAAGTTGCATAGGTGAAGTTTGACATGGATTAAATTTAAGTACTTGCTAGAGTGGTTGTGGTGGAAGGATAAGCAATGTTAACTCCTGGTTGTCGACTTTATAACCATTTATAACCAATGTTCTATGTTGGTCCAAATTTGGACATGATTGTCTCCTTGGTCTATTAAATGGATCCTTTTGGTTTTTTAAGGACAAATAGGCTTCTATGTGGTATTTTGGCACAAGCTGTTGCAGAACCACATTCCTACCTTTTGAAATTATTTATTTTCCAATATTTCTACATCCCTACTTTGGGTGGCTTTTCCTTTGTTTGTTCTTTTAGTTTTGTTGTTCCTTCCCACATACTTACTGCAAGACTTGAAAAGGTTGTTACACTCCCATCTCTTTCCTTTTCCTGGCTCTTCTTCCATATTTTTCCTTTACCCAATGAGGCTCTGTATCCTACTCCTTTTGTTTGGGAGAACTTTTGGTCATGTTTCCATGCTCAGGGTAAGTTTTGCATTAAAATCTGAAAAGGGATGCCTCATAATCATCTTCTTTTCTCCATGAATATTCCAACATATTTAAAATCAGAAAAGATGGAAAACCATTCTCTATATATGGATCACAACTAATATCCCTAAGGATTTTGGTATCTTCCATTTGTTTGTTGCTTGTGCACTATTAATAGTTTTTCCAGAGTATTTCTGATGGGTCCAAAGTTTGTCAGGTCTAAGAACTAAACCGAAAGGTTGGGAGGCTAACCCACACTACAACCATGCTGGTTTTATATTGCATAGGATCAAATATCCAAGTCCACTAAAATGTTTAGGATTACTTTTCACATACACTATGCCCCCCACACCACTATAGGGTTGGAATGCTAACCCACACTGTAGCCATGCTGAGTGTATCTTACATAGGATCAAATGTTACAGTCCATTAAAATGTCCAGGCTTACTTTTGTCATACACTGTGCCCCCCATAAGAAGCATGCATGCAAGGAGAGTTTCCATAAAGTAACTCGTTGGCCACAGAGGTAAATCTATACAACCTCCAAACCTTTGGTTCTTGGAAATCAAGCTTATGTTTGACTGTAGATCATATCTCTCATAACCTGCATTTTAGGGTCTTGTATTTCAGGCTCATGAATTTTCATTGAGGAGCTTGGGTCGAATCCAACTACATGCTTTATTCATGTTTTGAAGAATACTTTTCCTGTCATGCTAGTGCCAATTTACATTTATATTTAGCAAGTATTTCCTTAGAATTTCCAACTTATTGTGGGGTAATATAGAAGTATCCCCTTTCTTTACCCTTCTATCTTTTCTATTATCTGTTGTTTCTTAAGCATTGTGATGCCTCCCAACCATCATGTGCTGAGCTACACATGGTTCAAAATCGACACCATGAGCACATAGGGACTTCACTTAGTGAACCTCTCACATAGCACGTATGATCACGGGATATTAAATAATACCCTTAATTTCTAGAGATATTGACCCAAACTCTTTTTGTTGAAACCTCCTCCCAATACTTAAAACCTCCTCCCCACCCCTTTTTATACCTCAATCCTTATAAACCACCCTACCCACCCCCACCTTAAACCCCTCATCCCCCCAATACCTACAATATATTGGTTCAATTTTTGATAATTTTAAAACCCACAATATGAACTAATGTGATAGGATATTGGTCAACAAGTGAAGACCCCCGTGCATGAGAATCACATGCATCTAGCTATAATATCAATACTATGTTGCTGTAGTTGTTATTAGTAACAATGTTAGTTTAGTTTTAATAATATTATTATATCTATAGTTTCATCAAAATAGGTGGTACATGAAAGGTTTTCTATGGATGTTAGCATATTTCATTCTTAGTTATTATTTAAAATTTTGCGGCTATTTGTATAATGTTTTACATTAATTTGAAGGACAGTCTAAAATTCAATTGGTTTGGACAGTAAAAAAATCATAATCTATGCTGAAGCTAGCTGCTAAGTAGATTTTGGTTGAGCTTGAAACATGCACTTGTTAGTGTCTTGTTGTTTCTTAGCTATTTCAAATGTAAAAGATGTATCCTATAGCTGTGTCTATGACATGTATTGTAAAATGACAATGTGGTTGTCATGAGTATGATTTGTGCTGAAGGCCATATAGATAGTTGTATAGTACTTCAAATCTTGTTGGTGATTTCTCTGGAAAATGCTTTTGTAACCCTCAACTAAAAGAGGGAAATCCTTAGCCAGTTGCACCTTTTCAACAAGTTTAATATTGATGTTGGAAGTCATAAGCCAATGCCATTGTGGGTGGGAATTGAATCTGTTATGACATAACAAACATGAATAAAACGTTGATGTGATTATAATAACTAAGAAAAACAATCATTGGATACTTCATGAGTCACAATATGTTTACTGAAGACCTTATCATATTTGAGGTAGATAGGGGTCATCTGGATATTACCATTCGTTGCATGTTCATTCCGTTTTTTTTTTTCCAGGACATTTTGCATGTGAATTTTCAATACCACAAACATGGTTTTGGAAAATCCTTTTGCTATTCTTGATTTATTTTTGGTTTAGGTAACTATTACCCTTAGGAATATGGTGTTGCAGCTATAGTTGTTGGTCAATGCTTCTAGTTAGACAATGATCCAAATAATAAAAAGTGGATGTCTTACTATACTACTCTGAGGCCTTTTAAGGTGTACGTTTTTTTTATTCACTTTTCAACAGTCATGTAGATATTTGTTAGTGGGTTAGATCCAAATGAAACGGATGAATGGACGAATATCTGAGGTAGGATTTTGGGTCATTTGTAGATATTTTTTATGGAAAAATACCTGTGGACAAAGGATGTGGTTTTGTACAATTCACTAACAGGTTTGGACTCTATGACTTATGAGTAGAGTTCCATGGTTCTGGTAGTCTATTCTTAGTTGCATAACACTTCTTTGCATGCTATTAGTCCTAATTAAAATATAATATAGTAGTGTCTTTGATATATTTTGATCGATTAAGATATGGAATGGCAATCATTTCTAAAATATAAAAGAAGTATTTGTGGCATAATCCTAGTTATGTGAATTTTGAAGCCAGACTTTGTATTTTCTATTTTCTCCCCAACTTAAGTAAGACCTTGTCACATACTTAGAATTTTATCTCCCAATAGTCATAATATACCCAATGCTTCATCCTCTCAACTCTGTTTGTTAATTAAACACGAGCCATTTCCAACCTATCCTACCATATGTGCAATATGAAGTAGCTAGAAGACTGTTGAAAGTAGCTCCCTGTAACATCAGTTTAGAGAAGTGTATTCCTTGTCCTGGAATATTTTGTTGCTATGAATTTAATTCGATATGCTTATCATTATTCCCAAACTTGTTTGAACTACATAGACAGAGTATAGTTTAGTTGTGTTGAAAGATGCCCACAGATTGTTGATATTATGAGACTTTTTCCATGCCTTCAGGTCAATTTTTTGCCATCCTAGGATGGAGGTTCTTTTACAATAATCTATTTTAGGTGCTTCTATTAAAACATGTGCATACTCTTATAATTTCAGTATTGATCTCTTATCCATATAACAAAATGAACCTTTTCTTTGATATGTGATGATGACCGCAATTTTTTCAGAATTTGTAAGCTCTTCAAAGTTTAAACTCATAGATCTAGTGAAAATGAAGTAGACATCCTAATCCCTATTTTACTGGGTGAACCCTAAAATTGAAACATGCAATGAGGGGTAACAGAGTGCATATGTGTCACTTTTGTGGAAATTTGAAAGAGAATTTTCTTACAGTTAGGGTACCATTTATGAAGTCTTTCTAATAGAACAATATGCAAATCATGGTTTCTACTGTATACGAGGGAAAATCAAATATAATTTAAACTAACTATATATGACAAACTGTGTTGACATTATATGATCTTGTTATAGTTCCAGCAAATGTTGAATTCAGGGAAGCATTACTAATCTTAGATTGATTTATGCCATTTATTTTATGGATGGCATATTTATGTGTATTTTGTGTACTCAAAATGGTTGATAAGTGATAACATGTGTTTTCATCTTCTTAGCTAATTGAAGTAAGTGGATTTTCTGCAAATGCAATGCAAACCTTCAAAGCTCTTGCAATATCTAGACATGAACTTGTTTGGTAGTATGAATAATTCCTCCTCCCCCCTTATAGTTGTAAGTTATCCTCTAATTCCCATGATCCTTATGTAACCACTCAAGTTATTTTTCCATATATAAACATATATCAATATATATATATATATATATANAATTTCGATACATATTTGAAGCAAAAGGTGTAAAAATCAAGGTCCTAAATTGCCTCCAATATCCAAATAACATATACAACAAATAACTACACATCAAAAAAATCCTCCCCTATAATGGGATCCTCATCATTAGTAGCCCCATATGCATCCTCATCTATCCTCTACTTGAATCATCGAGCAAACTCAATGCTAGTGCTTGGTGCTACTAGTGGATCTAAACCCATCCACTTGATATTTTATCAAGTCAACAACCTCCAACTTTGGTAAAATAGGCTAACCACATTTAAAATGAGGTAGAAAGCTTAAGTTGCATGATACCCCTAAAATTGTATGTGCTTTTTGAGAGTTCCTTTCCAACGGTACATATCTTAATATCAATGGTAGTTATTTTGTTCTTCTAGTTGGATTCACTAATTTGCCTTCATGATGATAAGCATGACAATTCTAGAGCATTTCTTATATTTTCTTGGTTGTTTCAACACTTTTATAGCAGATTTGAGTCTATGTTAGGAGGTAGATTTTAGCTTAGTTGTACCAGTTTATATCTGCAAAAGGTATGTCCTCAAGGATGAAAAAGAGTAAGGAAAGTAATATACATAACCCGTACTATGAATGACATGTAACAACAGAATAAATGTTGCTTCAAATCAAGTATGATTCTCTGTACATTTAGGGTTATATTAAGTTTCATGTTGAGCAAGGTCCAACACTAGAGGGACATGGTGTTTTCTCAAAATGGTAGTGGGGAGAGCAGGGAAAATATGTTTTAAGGTTACAATTAATAATTCACAAGGACATGCAAGCACAACTACAATTTCAATGTATAATGAATCAATACCAATAATATCAGTTGGTTTAACAACTGGAGGATCAATTGTTAAACAAACTAATAGGAAGGTGCAAACCATTGTGTGCAAGTTCAATTTTTGGGAAAGAAGGTGATTGATAACATAAAATTTAAATCAAAGCTTTAGGATTTATGAAACAAATGACTTGAGAATATTTGAATAGCTTGTGTATTTGCTTCTTTGTTTAATTCTTATTATATATCTTCTGAATATTTTCTACAGTCACCCCTGGAATTCCTTAGCCATTTGGAGGAACCTAATATTCTTGTGGGTTGTAGCTACCAACAAAGAACCAGATGAACATAACATCTAGAGTTCCATAGCCAAGTATGGATATGTTGTTTAACACATACTCAATTCAAGTTGTAGGGTTGACTGGAAGCTTGGTTGCAAGTGTTGTATATTTCTCCTAGAATCTACAAATTTTCCAACAGACTCTTCATTTTCGTATGTTGGACTAAAAGTATAAAATTGCTTCTCTGTGAATGTAGCACCTTAGAAGGAGCTGTAAATTTCCTTAGTCACCTTCCACAATTGGCTACAAAATATTGGATATAGTGGTGGGAATTTGAAGACGCCAAAAGGGGATGAATTCCATTGTTTACTAGCAACTATCAACCACAATGATCTACAGGTCAGAATATTGTTGTATTTCCACTTGGTTGGAAACAAATTAATGTTGTTTATTTAGCTGAGAAGTTAGTCATTTACATTGAATCTACACTTTTGTATGTTGTTGGAACTTGTTTACTATGTTAGATAGGGAAAACTGTACATATCTCTCAAGAGTTAGTTTATCATAAATAATAGTTACTGGTAAGTTGTAATAGTAATAATTATGTAGTTTGTATATTTATATCTATCATAAATTTGTTTGAATATCATCATTGTCAAGAAATAACAACCTCTTAAAGGGTGCTAGCTAAATGGTAGAGCACCTTTGTAATTATAGGCAGGAGGTTGGTTGTTCGATTCCTCCATGCCCTATCATAAATTTCTGACTACAAAAATGACTAAATTCACATATATAATACTATTAGTAGCTAATTTTCTGTATCTTAGTCATATTTAGCTTATTCATTAATATTTTATCATCTAGTAGTTTATTTAGTCGTATAGTTGGTCATTAATTGTTGCAAATAGTGACTAAATCAATGACTAAATTCGTGACTAAATACGTGACTAAATCATTGACTTTCAATGACTAAATCATTGAATATCAATGAATAAATCAATGACTAATAAGTCAAGCTATTAATGACTAGGTGAACTATGACTAGCTATAAGATAGTGGAAATTAGCTATTATTAGTCGCCGACTTAAAAATAGTAGTTTATAGCCTAATTTTAATCTCTTTTTTAGACATTAATTTCTCATTTTGTACTAGTGATAGGTATATGTCCCCTAGGGGAAAGTAAAAGTAGTCTTCTCCTGATCTTACGGTGCTATCAAGATGTGATTGTATCCACTATACCTGTTGAGAAAATAAAAATATTGTTTGTTGGACAGGGTATCTAGCACTTGGTTGATAAAGGGCAAGGGAAAATAGTCCTTAAGTGTAGCCTTATTCAGTTCTAGGAAGTCAACACAAATATGCTATTTCCCTGTAAATTTGTTTGGAGTTACCACTAAAGGAGATGACCATTTACTGTCTGAAATTGGGTAGATGAAACCAACATTTAGAATTTTTTGTAATACCTATTTAACTATATCTTTCAAAGCAGAATTCATCCTCCTCTAAGAATGTCTTATAGGGGATATACTCGCATCCATGTAAATATGGTGAATACAAGTGTCAAGGTGTATACCCTTCATATTAGTGTACTCCCATGTGAATGCTCCAGCTTGAATTCTAAGAACCTTGAGGAACTACACTTGTTGGTTTTCACTTAACCCTACATTTATGCGTAGAAATTTTATAGGGCTGACCTCACAAGGTATGGTATAAGACCTTGTATGCTCCTCAATTGAAAAAAAACATGGTGTATCCACAAATTTTGAGAGGGCCAAATTATCCTAAAAATCATCTCTAAAAATTTGATCGAATTGAGAAAAAGATTGAGGAAAATATATACAAGTTGTTGAAGAAATAAATTGGTTTAACATGTTCGCAGTAGTCTGCTCCTGAAGTGCCTAGCAGTAGTCACTAGGAAGGGAAAGGTCTTCAAAATCCTCACCCCCAAAAGAAAAATCTAACCACCACAAGTTTTTAGTTACTGGTTGTGCTGCGGGGTATAAACCAAGTCTTTGCATAGACAACCCATTAGAAATGGTCATCTCCCCATCCCTACATCTTATAAAAGAATTAGTAGTGGGTAGCCATGCTCTCCCAGGATAATAGGATGTCCTTTAGAAGGATCCTTTTATTCTACAACCATAAAGTCAACGAGGTATTCCCATGAATCCACTGATACAATAATATCATCCAACACTGTAGCAAGTTTTACCATCATACTGTTTGCTAGTTCTAGGATTGAAAGGGTGGGTCAAAGAATTTGTCCCAACGTCTGTAAAAATTATAAAGATACGGTGGTCATCATATTAATATCAGATCCTAGATCGATAAGTGTATTTTATATGGAAATATTATTTACAATAACTGTTACTACTAGTCTCCCTGGATTTGTATATTTTGCAATTCTAGACTGGTCTATCATACACTCAGACATCTCTCCTATAACATGAATTGTAGGGGGGTCTTTTTGTGTCTTACCTGGGAGTTTGATACATAGTTCCTCTATTACTTTGTTGTAAATTGGTATATCCTTAAGAGCCTATAATAAAGGAATTTTGACACAGATATTTTTTAGTTCATTTAGAATGTCGCACATGGGACGAATCACAGGTTTTTCTATTGCTAGTCGTTCCACAAATGGAGGGATTCTCTATTCCTGAGCTGGTTCTGGATGAGTATGGGTATGCACTAGAGTATTTGGAATATCCTCATCCCGTAGAATAATATCATTCACGACACAATTGGGATCATATTCTTCTTCATTCTCCTCACGAATGATGACTGATGACTTGGGTTTGTTAATCACAACTCTTCCAGATCGTAATTGGATCTCGTGCGTAGGTACAGTAGAAATAACATAGGATGGAAGAGATTGAAACTCAATGCTGTTGAGAGCTTGATTTGGCTTATTATTTGGGATAGGTATCAGTTGTGTAGGTAATAATGTAGGTCACAGGGTATTTTCATTCTGAAAATGATGAGGTTGTTGTGCAATAAGAGGAACTGGAGGCACAAACCCAGGAAAAAAATACTGGCTATTGGGTGAGTGCTAAGGATAAAGATGATTAGGTATTGAGATAGGTGGTTACCATGGATATGCTTGTCCCCTCCAGTGGCCAATACTGATGCTGAGTAAAATGAGGAGGAGGAGGAGGGTACTGGGATGGTCAGTTCTCCCAACTTGAAGTGTTCCATTGTTGAGGTTGTTGGTAGGGATGATAGTAGGGTGGGGGTTGTGGTGACAAATTTGGATATGTTGGTGGGTCTTTAGGTTGCCAAGGAGGCCCCTACATGTTTCACTAACATCCCCACTCTTATATATGGCTTGTAACCCACGAAACGGTGGAAATTTCTCTGTTGTATGATCATCCATGCAAACTTGACATACGGAGATATTGTTCAATGGGCATTCCCTTTGGGGATGATTAGTCCTGCATCTTGGACATAAAATGCTCATTGTTGCATGCTCTTCATATTTCCTCTTTTTTTCATGTAAATCATCTAGTTGAGAACCCATTGCTCCTAAAATATCAATTTTGAATTTTTCCAATAGGTTTCCTAATTCTATCCTTGTGAATCCTCCAGAACTAGAGGTGTTCCCTTTTATATTTCTATTGTAGGGCTCTCAAATATTTCTCCCGACTTTTCCCCTACTTCTGGAGTAATTTCTACACTTCTCACCGATTTGTGCAAAGTGTTTGTGAGAGATATCTCCAGATTCCATGAGATTAAGGTTTTCTACCAGGTATTCTAAGATCCCTTTAAGGAAGAGAGTTCGTACTATATCTTCTCGAAGGTCATTATATTTAGACTTGTGTAATGTATAAATAAACCTTTCAAGATAATATTATAAGTTCTTGTCTTCAAGTTTCTATATCTTGAAAATATCATTTCGAGAGTCTCTAGGTTTGCAATACTCCTTATATTTCTACAAGAATGCAGTTTTCATATATTCCCAATTTCTGATACTATACTCTCCTAATCCCATGAACCATCTTAAAGAATAATATTTTAGTGTAGTAGGGAAAAGGTTCAGTTTGTGAGCATCTTGTAGATAGTTATAGCTTCTACAAAAATGTCAAACTCGAACAAAAATGTGTCCGGGTCATCATTACTTTTCCCATAGAAATTAGGTAATGAGGAAGGAGGGATGTTGTTCATATTTACATCCTATGCAGTATCTAGGATAGGAAACCCGAAGGTAGCCTTAGTTTGATTTTGTCCTTATTCTCCCTCATTTCTAACCTCATCATGATCTTCATCTTCTCCCCATCTCTCCATGTAGATTTAGATTTTAAAGAGAGTGTACCTAGGGAGGTTCCTTCCCAGGTGATAATGAGGTGTCCCAAATTTCTTCTTCAGGGGAGATCTTACTCTGATAAGAGAAGTTGTCAGCCATGTATTTATTAGGTTCTACAAAGAGGGTAGGTTCTACTATAGATGTATCAATATGTTAAACAACTGTATTTATTGAACTACCAAAGAGAGTGTTTACCTAAGCAGGATCAATGAAATTTACAAACTTTATATCCCCTACTAGTGAAAAAGATGTATCATTAGGTTTTGGTACCGGTGGAGGGCTAAGGGTTTCCAATGGCTGACCTTATTTCACTTATTTAGGAATGGGGTCTTTAGAACTTCCTGTCAATATTTTTCTACCTTCTATGGCTCCTCCTTTAGGTTTTCAAGAACAACTACTTCCTACATGTGTCTTTCGATACCTTTCCACCAAGTTAGTGGTTGGGGTATTATGCCCCCCGTAAAGGTTAGTAGGAATTTTAACAAAGTTTTTAGAACTAGTTCTAACATATCTACCCTTTGAATCTCTAGGTTTTTTCATGAAAAGCTAAACTAAATGAAAACCTACAATACTGTTATTATTGCTGGATTTGTGGGCGCCTGTTATAATAGATGCACAGGTTCTTACATCTCTTCTTGCCGCTCCCTCGCCACCGGCATATTACTTAACTTCATAAGGGAATTATATTCTACGTTAAGAACAACTCCCTAGCAACGATTCCAAAATGTTGGGTTCTATATTGTCTTAACGAATCACCAAATATTTAATTATCGACCAAGGATTGTAAAGTTGGAGTTGACACAAAAAAATATGTTAATGTAGAAGAGTACCTAGGGTGCCGTAGAAATATTCTAACAAAGAAAAGATCGAAAGATATTTCAAAATGAAAAACTGAGTCAAACTTCATAAATCCAATTACTAAGTTAGTTAGATTTGCAATAGATCAGAGCAATATTAATCTATACTACTCTAGTCTATAAACAATAATGGAAAAAATATATGTAATACTAATCTAAGAAACAAGACTTGATCTAGGAGTTACAAATCCTATAAAGAAATTCACAACTCTAACTATATGGAGATAAGAGATTATATTATCTAAGGAAAGATGATAGCTACTCAATATATTTAAGAAATTCAATAATTAAACTATACATTCATTTAACCACTACACAATAATTAATCTAAATTATCTAGTTCCATTCTCCTTGAGGATTCTGAGGACATGCGTTCAATGTTACAGGAACTGGAGAAGGTGTATCAAAATGAATTTCAAAGGAAATCAGAAAACTAAATGGAATTAAGTCTAATTTAACTTCTACAAAGTGGTGTAAACTAAAGAGCGTCCAGTTACATGTGATAGTAAACATTGTGATTTATTCTCTATCCATAAGCGAATGGCTCTAGTTGAAATGAGATATCATGCAGAACTGATCTATTAATCAAGAAACAAGACTATTCTACTGATTACTTTGAAGTTGGAGATATGCTATTCTAGAGAGGTAAAGCATGGAATAAATTTAAGGAAATAAATATAATCTAGAAGCAAGTAGAAAACTGAATAAAGATATTTTATTTCTATTCTATGAACATCTTCAGTAACTACAAAATAAAAAGGACCTATCTTATGCTATAAATGATGATCAAACCATAAAGAACTAATGTATTGTTTAGAGAATAAAATTAACAAGTTTAATTCTAAAATCAATCTAAATCGAAATAAAGTAAATCAAACTGGAAATGCAATTGACAAGTTTCGAAGCAGTAATCAATTAAGAGATTAGAGAAAAAAGGAACACAATTAAAACACAAACTAAAGAAAAAGGAAATGAAAGCTAAGAATAACTATGGAGCTTAAGGGATACTTTATGTGGTTTGAAATAAGGTTATAATTATATATATGACTACTGGTTGACTACATAAAATAACACAATTTGAAAACTAGGAAAACTTAACTTTAAACAAGTATAAAACAAAACATAAAATATTAAAGTCCAAATGACAGTCTGGATGATAGTATGGAACAATAGTTTGAATGACAGTATGGATGGTGAAAAACAATGTAAATTATGAAATAAACAACCTAAATGATCCTAACACTAGATGGCTTATGCATATGAGGCTATAGTGCAGAAAAATATAGTAACTAAGCTATTCAGTAATTGAGATGACATAAGAGCACTTACGCTAATCTTCCTCTAATAAGGGAAGTCATTTCGTATTGTATAATAAAAAAAAATATATATAAATTCAATTAAGCTACAGCTATAGAAGAATCAACAGAATTGAACCTCACTACGAACTAAACGTAAAAACATTAAACTGATTAAACTCTAGCTAATTGCAAATGTGAAGTTAGAGAACAAACTGAAAGAAAGACTATAAATAACTATGCGCGACTGGTCACTTTCAATTTTGGAAATATAAATTATGTTAACAACACTCACATAAATTAAATTAACAATAGACAACACATGTTATGGGTGACAAAGTAACATCAACTTAGATGAAATCAAATTACATATAGAAATTGGAAATGAAAACTACTTATCTGCAAAAAGGGAATAATGGAAATTCACAAATGGAGACCTCTGGTTGTTGAGGGGCCCTTCTCAATAATGAGGGTTGGTGCTTATATCAATAAATCACTCATGAAAATAGAGACATATATTCACAGCTGAAAATAGAATTTGTATTAAACTAGAACAGAGTTTATAGAGTTTTCATCCAACGATGACTACTAGCGTACTTTCATAGTGAGACTCGTTTACATAGCTTTTACAATGGAGTGAGCAGGTCGACCCTTTCAGGGGTTGACCACTCTAAAAATAGATAGCCTTAACTACTAAACATATGACTATGTAACTATTTATGACAGTGCACAGTTGTCTTCCTAATTCCTTGCGCATCGGTTCTCCTCGTCCGAGTTGCTGGTGTATGGATCTTCATTGACATGGGTAGAGAGCATGATGTTGAGATGAGAGGGTAGGATATTGAGTCTTATAGAGAAAGGACTCTTGCACTAGGAGGACACATGGCCAACAGAGCCATGAAACTATTCTATTCTTTTAATGCCCCAGAATATTCCAACGAATAGAGCCATGGATTGATCGGAGGCCTATATGATGAGCTGGATGCAAATGTGCACATTTGGCGTAAATGCGTGTCCAAGTGGAGCTTCATTTAAAACCGCAGCCTACAAAAAAAATCTATATACCACACATGTTTACAAATGTCACATAATTTTCAATAAAACCATGAAATAATGAAATTTAACCAAGACTTGTATAATATTCAATTACATTCATACCTGTGCTTAGTTGATGGTTTGAATGGAAAAGAAATATGCCAAAATGTGACAAAAAGGTAATGTTAACAGAGAAAATAATCAACAAAAAATGATGCCAAAACCGGGATCAACACTACCTCAAGCCAGAGAGATGTAAGGTCCCACTAAGCGAGACAAAGAGGAAGTTAGGAAGAAGGCTGAGCTGTGGTAACATCTGCCTTTGACTTAGTAGAGGAAACATGAGATTTGAATTTCAACATTCTGGCTTATGCCTTCAGAACTTTGTGCCTCTCCTGAAGAGAGTCACACAAAGAGGTTATGGCCTTATTGAGCTCTTCAACAGTTTTAAATTGAAGATGTAGATCCTTGTTTTCCTGATGAAGATCAGAAACCATATCGGCATATATTTTATTTTGTCTTGTCAACTGTGCTAATTCTTGAGTGAGTCGATCTATTGTCTCTTGATTCAGAGTAATGGTTCTGTAGGGAACTTGGAATCTTGAGGATGACTCAATTATCTGGATGGTGTTTCAAGGTAGATAGAAGGGACTTGATCCTCAGGAATCGTGCCTTGAGCAGATCGAGAAGTGGGATCAAGAGTAGAGGCTTTGAGCAACTCAGCTGAGATGATGTCCAATGTAAATAGGGGTGATTCAGAAATGGGTTCATCCACCTCAACCATACTATCTGGATGATCGGACTGAGGGGTAGGATGAACAATATTCACCTTCTTATTCTTGGTTTGAACTTGCGAAAAAGGTAGAAATTCAATGGCCACAGGGTCGACGGAGGTGGGTGAATGGCCATGCGGACTCGCTTCTGAAGTATCTTCCTCAATATGCACTACTTTAGTTCTTTTATTTTCTTTGGGAGGGGCCTGACTGGGTTCACAATCATGAGTGTGTTGAGGATGCTTTCGAGTGTTCAAATGAAGGTTCAAGACCTTAAATACAAAATTTTCCCAAGTCTGGTTCCTCTCCTTCAATTTATGCACGATCAGGATCTTGATAAGACTATGGTGGTATAGAATACCCATAAGATTGACCATATTTTTCCTGACTTGGTTCAACATATTTTCCAAGATCTTAAGGAAATAGAATGGAAAATTAAGAAACTGTTGATTGAGAAAATGTGCCAATAATTGGAAATGCCAAGCTTTAAACACGGTAAACTGACCTTTCCAAGTTATGAGGTGAATGATAATGGAGAAAGGATTAAGATATTCTAGATTAACCCATTACCCATGAAACCCTTTCATACCCGCAACATGCTGATACTCTAGCTTGAGAGAAAAATCATGGGATGACAGAGGAATAAAAAAATGTTTGTGCCAATGGGTACCTTCTCTCAGGAGCTTGGTAGCGAGTGCAATGGTCTCTTCGGTCGCTGGAAAGGTGAGGTATCTAAACCTAACCACCTTACCATCGAACCCTTTTGTGAATAATAGTGAAATATCCTCATCATATCCCTATAGAAGGTGGAGGAATGGGTTCCATCCCACTCGAAAGAATATCTCCCAACATTCTTGGAACTCTGGAATCCGAAACAAGTCCTGATAACTCTCAGGCTCAAGGTGATTAGCCATTTTTTAAGTAGGGGAAGAAACATAGGGGGGTTGCATAGGATACAATGGAATGGTGTTTGGATGGATCCGTGAAGATGAAGGTAAGTAAGGATGAGGGTAAAGATTGTGATTTTAATACATAATCTGTTTAGGCATTTGAACGATCGTTAGATCGTGATTTCGCACGTTTGAGCAATCACACTATGGTTCAGTACTTTGAATCATGTTCCCTAATAATTATTTCGTATGGTTATGAATGATTCAAACCTGTACAAACTAAAATTTGAACAGGTTGAATGAATGATTCATTACGAAATTTATAAAATGCATTTAAAAACCATAATGAATTTAATTAATAGAATGATAGAAAATCTAACAATTTTCACATATGACTTGATGAGAGGGTAAGGGTAATAATGGTCGAAAATACCCTAAAATCATATCATATCAACATGGGGTTAAACAATTCACTGGATGAGTTTGAGGTGAGTCCTAATGAAATCGTAATGTTTTTATGAGCATAGAAATGAGACCTAATAGTCATGGGTATGGTTTAGTGGATTAAACTCTTTTCCCATAATTAAAAGTAAAATAAATTAACACCTTGACATATTTAATCATGCTTCTACAAAGTTACGGTTTCATTCGGATCATCTGGAATTCCATTCGGACCGGCATTCAACCCTTCCTATGATCCTCCATATGGATCCTCTGTATAAAAATGTGCTTTGCTAGATCTGACTGCTACTAATTATGCAGTAAATTTTCCTGGGATGACAACACACAATAGAATGATGTAAACCATCTTTATTGAATCTTAGTTGCACTCTTCTTTATTCATCAAGGATTAAAGCAATCTTTTGCTACTTGCATTATCCTGAAAACATCTATAATTTTGTCAGAGATAATTGAATCTTTTCATAGATGACCAGAAAGTAAAGACAATTCTAACCTTCCCCCAAACCAAAAATATGGCGCGTCCTCAAGCCATCAAAGGAAAAATGATTGATATCCAAATAGTTTAAGAAATCATTCTAAAATGTTGTTATCATTTTCATAAGAAGAAGAAACACTAACTAGTAAATGGAGATGATTCAGATATGTACATTCATCAAAAAAATAATAGTGCTTAGGAAGACCATTGAATAATGATAGTATAACTGATGGGAAAATTTCCATAGGAAAAACTAGTCATCTTTGACTCATTTTAAAGATCTCTTGTCATCCAAAGAATATATAAAAAATTCACCCAGGATTTTGTGAGAGTGCCATAGTTATGGGTCCCATTTCTAGGATAATCATATCCTAGGTATTATTTGAATTAGATTATAGGGTCCAAGCCCCACTTACATCTATTCTCTAATGACAGTATAAATAATTGGCCTAAATATGTATTTTATTTACTCAGTTTTTTTTCAGATGAGTCATGTGTATAGTAATGCATTAACCAGATCTCCTTTACCTGATATTGCCCCACTGACAGCATGCATGTTCAGTAACCCAACGGGTTTATCTTGTTACCATGCAAGCATAGCCCCGCTACCAATGAGCCTGTTCAGTACCCCGATGGGTTTACTTGCATTTATTGAGCTTACTTGATTAAGATTTTACTTAGCATAGACCCACTGCCAATGAGCCTCTTTAGTACCCCATCGGTTTTGCTTTGTATAATGATTTTAGTATGTGGAAGTCGGTTGGTACTAGAGCGTGTTAAGCCTGCTAAACACATAATTCAAATTTTTAGAATGAGCCTTATGAGTAGCTTTATTTATTATTATTTTTTTTAATATAATAGTGTACATTATAGATCATTTCAAAAGAGAATAACTTAAAGTTGTTCCTTGACCGTAGTCTATCTTCTTCATAAAAGATTAGTAATGTTCCCCACAAGTAGAAATTTCACTTACTGTTGGGTTACCTCCAAAAAAGGCTTAATAGACAAGTGTTGATAATGAGTCTAGGATGAACTAGTAGTCCATAGGTGTAAGATAGTGTTAGAATAATCAACCCATAGTTAGCTACCTTAGACATTAATTTAATTATTTTTGTCTTATTTTCCTAGTTCATGTGTCCCACCTTATGCAAGTTATCATTTTCCTATCCATAGTGGTCAAAATTGCCTATTTTGACTCATGTAGCACATGGGAAACCTCAAGGAATCAATTCTACTTTATCCCTAGTCTCCTAGGTGCCCTTCTGCTTTTTTTGCTTTAATGCCTGCTTTTTCAGTGCTTTAAGGCAATTGGGAAAGTTTGACTAGGTGAGGTTAACTAGTTTTTTGTCCTCCACATCCTCCACTCTTTTCTCCTTTGAAAAGAATGTATGAGTTGTCATTCCATCACTCTTTAGCTTTCCTAAGTGCTTTTTCCAATTCATGAGCTCCATGACTGATTTGGAAACTACTTTATGCACCTATGGGGGAATTGCTTAATTTTAGTAAGCCTGCTTTTGACTAGATTCGAATTTCCTCCTCATGCATTCAAATATCCTATGTAATTATTTAATGCAGCAACCTATTATGTTACAGGGTTTTCTATTGTACACTAAGTTAATACAGTTTAGTGTTCAGCTCCATTTTTAGTCTCTTTTGTGAGTGATTTTGCATGATCAATTGATAATTGTTGTGAGTAAAATTGTTCTATCACTGGGTTCAATTTCCACATGGTATCAGATCCATTTTATATCAATTTCTCTCCTTCAAAATTGTTTTGCAGGTTCGACATTAGTGACTGGGAGCCTTCTAGTGACAGCCGGTACAATTTCTAAGCTATGGATCAATCTCAGAAGATCATCTTGACTCCCTTCAACTTCTTTGAATGGAAAGCAGAGATGGAGATACTATTGAGAGTGAAATTCCTCTACAGGGTGACTATGGAAACATAAGTAGAGCCCAATGCAGCTGTAGAGAAGATAAAATGGCACAACAGGAGGGATGATGCATATGGTCTCTTGTGTCTGAGTATTTCCAGAGACCTCCTTTTCCATCTTGATGGATTGACATCACCAAATGAAGTATGGGAGAATCTTACTGATCTTTTTGGAAAGATAGACGAGATGAGGGGACATCAAATCGAAAATGAGCTGATTTCCCTGAGTTCCAATAGCTTTGAATCACTACAACTCTATTTATCCAAGTTCAAAGCACTTGTTTTGTAGCTAAAACAATGTGGGATCGAAAAGAAGGATGATCATCTAGTCTTGGCCATTCTCTCGAAGCTTGGTCCTGACTATTCAGTGTTTGTTTTGACCTTCTATGCCACAAAGTTGATAGCTTGAACCTGGAAGATGCCTAGCCTTGCAGATTTCATGGAATCTCTCACACAAGAACAGGACAAGCTAGTGATGATGGGCACCATCAAACCATCCAAAGACCAAGCTCTGGTTGCTAGAGATTCAAAGGTGGATTCAAAAAGCAAAAAGAAAGCTAAAAATCCACCTGAGCAAAAGAGAGACAAGAACAAGTCTCCAGAGGAGCCACAAGGTTCCAAGAAGAACTACCAGAAGAAGAAAAACAAAGGAGAAATGAACAAGTATGCATACTGCAATAAGGGCAATCACACTGAAATCTCTTGTATGAAGAAGCAAATAGACATGCTGACCCAACTCCTGGAGAAGAATTGCATCTCCCTTCCAGATAGCTCAAAGAAGAGAGAAGGAGGATCAAGTTCAGATGATAGAGAGAGAGTTCATGCATTGGTTGCTGGCACATCAAGCTCACCCAGTTTTATCATTGATTCTGGAGCTTCAAGACACATGGTTTCGACCAAGGAGGCATTCTCCTCACTTGACATGTCGAAGGGACCACGTATAGTACCGGGAGATGACTCTCTCACTGAAAGTTTGGGAAAAGGGAGGATTGATCTTGATCATGGTCAGTTCAGCAATGTGTTGTATGTGCCTGGTCTTGCCTCCAACCTCTTATCAGTGTACCATATGACTCACATTGGGTCTCCAAAGAAGGTCATATTCTCCCCTGATGAAGTTGAGATCACAGAGATCTCAAGTTGTAAAGTTATTGCAAAAGGAGTTGCAAATCATGCTCAAAAGGTATACATGTTCTCACACTTCCTACCCTACTCAAACCCCCATGCTCTTCTGATTCATGCTAATGAGGCAAGCAAGCTTTGGCATGAAATATTTGCCCACCTAAATTACAAGTATCTTTCTGATCTTAGTGAAAAAGAGATGGTCATAGGGTTTCCCAAGATAAAATTTTCCAAAGGAGTCTGCCAAGGTTGTATCCTAGGAAAACACCCAGAGCATAAATTTGAGAGAGCTAGTCATGAGAGAACCTCTGCACCCCTCAAGCTGATACACAGTGATGTTGCTGGCCCATTCCCTCATATGTCCATGAGTTAGGCCAAATATGCATTGACTTTCATAGATGACTTTTCCAGGTATTGCTGGGTTTACTTCCTGAAACACAAGTCTGAAGTTTTTGGCCTCTTCAAAGTCTTTAAGGCTTTGGTTGAAAACCAGTCTAGGAGGAAACTCAAGGTCCTTAGATCTGAAAATGGTGGTGAGTATGTCAAGTATGAGTTTATTAATTATTGTGCAGATGCAGGTATTCATATGCAACATTCTATCCCTTACACACAACAACAGAATGGTGTTACTGAGAGGAAGAACAGATCACTGAAGGAGATGGAAACATGCATGATGGAGGCCAAAAATTTGCCACCAATGTACTGGGCCGAAGCTATCAAATGTACAGCCTATATCCATAATAGGTTTCCTCACAAACATCTTGATGGTATGACTCCTTTCTAATCATGGAGTGGGAACAAGCCAGATGTGACCCATTTTAGGATTTTTGGCTCAAGGGCTTGGGCTAGAATTCCAACAGAAAAGAGAAAGGCTTTGCAGCACCAAAGCCAAGAGTGTCTATTTGTTGGATAATCTAAATATTAAAAAGGGTACAAGCTGATAAATTTGAGCACAAACAAAGCCTTCATTGAAAGGTGTGTTCAGTTTCAAGAAGAACCCCTTGCAGTAGTGGAAGTTGGAGAAACCTCTTCACCACCTGAACCTCTGAAAGTAAGTGAAGAGTTTGTTGAACATGATGATTCTAATATGTATGATAGTGATGAGTTTATTGTAGAACCTAACATCCCTACAAGGCCAAAATGGGCATCCAAGACACTACATGCAGCAGGAGAGCTAGCTGGGGATCCCAATGACCCAAGGAGGACTAGATCTCAATTTGGGAGTGGCTTGTGCATGAAGGATCCTATGTTTTCTAAGAAATGATATTTGATGGTGGAATAAGATCCTCAAACATATGAATAATCATTAGGATATCCAATATGGAAAGCATCCATGAAGGAAGAGTTTAGCTCACTCTAGAAGAGCAACACATGGGAGCTAGTGGATCTTCCCCCAGGGAGGAAGTTAGTTCAGTGTAAGTGGGTCTACAAGACCAAATTTTCTGCTAATGGTTCACCTCTAAAGTACAAGGCCATATTGGTAGCCAAGGTCTACTCACAGGTTAATGGCATAGATTACAATGAGACCTTTGCACCAGTGGCAAAGATGGACTCCATCAGGCTAGCCTTAGACATTGCAGCCTCAAAGCAATGGGAGGTACATCACATGGATGTAAAGTGTGCCTTTCTAAATGGAGATCTCACTGAAGAGATATATATGCATCAGCCTCAAGGATTTTATACTAACCCTTATCTTGTGTGTAGGTTGAGAAAGTCATTGTATGGGCTAAAGCAAACCCCTAGGGCTTGGTATGCCAAGATTGATAGCTTCTTGCTATCACTGAATTTTGTTCGGTGAAAATAAGATACAAATGTATATTTGAAGTTAATTAATGGTTAATTAATGATCATTGTGTTATATGTTGATGACCTCCTCATTACAGGAAGCTCAAAGGATGAGATCGCTTCCTTGAAGGGTACAATGAACCAAGCCTTCTCCATGACAGACTTGGGGCTCTTAAGCCAATTCTTGGGGATTGAGATTGATCAAACCAAAGCTGGAATCAAGGTGCACTAGTCCAAGTATGCCTTGGATTTTCTGAACAAATTCAAAATGAAGGATTGCAAACCAAGCAAGACTCCTTTCCTTTTAGGAGTGAAGCTGGAAGAAGCTGATTCTTCACCTATGGTAAACAATACACTGTATAGGAAATTGATTGGATGTTTGTTGTATCTTACACATACTAGACCTGATATTTCTTATGCAGTAAGTGTGGCTTCTATATACATGGATCAGCCTCATGAGATCCATTAGAAAGCAGCCAAAAGGATCCTTAACTTTGTTCAGGGAACAAGGACACATGGGATCTTCTATAAAGCAAAATCTGATCTTGATTTGATTGGATTTACTGACAGTGATTGGGAAGGTGATAGCATAGATAGAAATTCCACATCAGGATATGTGTTTATGCTTGTAGAAGGGTGAATCATCTGGTCAAGCAAGAAACAGAGTGCCATTGCACTCTCATCTACAGAAGTAGAGTACAAAGGAGTTGTTAATGCAACAACTCAATGTTTATGGTTGAAGGGTTTACTTGGAGAGTGTGGCTTCAAACAGAGTACTCAAATATCATATACTATGATAACCAAAGTACCATTCGAATCTGCAAATATCCAGTTCAGAAGTAGAGTACCAAACACATTGAGATCCATATGCACTACATTAGAGAGCTTGTGCATGATGGCACCATTCACCTACTCTTCTGTTCATATTCAGAACAAGTAGCTGATATCTTCACCAAAGCATTTTGTGAGAAGACCTTCAACAATATCAAAGCACTGCTGGGGATTGTTGATCATGCTGTGAAGCATGAGTGAAGACAACATTTCCAAATTTTGTTTTACAGTCCATGTTTAAGGGAGGATTTTCCCATGTGGTTTTTGCCTCTTTCCTTGTTTAAATGGACATGCAGTGTGTAAAGGGTGACTAAGCCTTGTTTCTAGGCCCTATAATTTTCTGATATATTACTCATAAGTTAGTATTAGGGGGGGTGTTAGAATAATCAACCCATAGTTAGCTACCTTAGACATTAATTTAATTATTTTTGTCTTATTTGCCTAGTTCATGTGTCCCACCTTATGCAAGTTGTCATTTGCCTATCCATAGTGGTCAAACTTGCCTATTTTGACTCATGTAGTGCATGGGAAACCTCAAGGAATCAATTCTGCTTTATTCCTGGTCTCCTAGGCACCCTTTTGCTTTTTCTGCTTTATTGCTTGCTTTTTCAGTGCTTTAAGGAAATTGGGAAAGTTTGAGTAGGTGAGGTTAACTAGTTTTTTGTCCTCCACATCCTCCACTCTTTTCTCCTTTGAAAAGGATGTATGATTTTTCATTCCATCACTCTTTATCTTACCTAAGTTCTTTTTCCAATTCGTGAGCTCCATGACTGATTTGCAAACTACTTTATGCACCTATGGGGGAATTGCTTAATTTTAGTAAGCCTGCTTTTGACTACAGATTGGAATTTCCTCCTCATGCATTCGAATATACTATGTAATTATTTAATGCAGCAACCTATTATGTTATAGGGTTGGCTATTGTACACTGAGTTAATATAGTTTAGTGTTCAGCTCCATTTTCAGTCTCTTTTGTGAGTGATTTTGCATGATCAATTGATAATTGTTGTGAGTAAAATTGTTCTATCACTGGGTTCAATTTCCACAGATAGAACTTTTGAAACCATGATGATTAGAGTAGGTATTAAGCAATTGTTCTAATGATAAATCAGAAATGTGCATGTCTGAATCAAATACCCAAAAAAATAAGGAATCATAGAAGAAAGTGGGTAGGAATAATATAAAGAACACTTTAACTTTCATTATAAATTTCAGTTTGTAATAAAAGAGAAGGAGTTAGGATGCATTATGAGTTCTTAGAGCACTTCCCTTTCTAGGTGATATTTCATGAGCTAATTATAGAGATAAGGTTCTTGTAATCCAAATGCAAAACCACTTGTTATATGATTCAAATTTATTCTCAACAAAAACATATGTACAAAGGAAAAAATCATATAAAATTTATCAAAATTTAGGCAAAGGAAAAGTTTCTTCCTATTTTATTTTAAAAAATTCCATAAGCTGATTATAAAACTGAATTCCTTTTATAAATGCAGTCAACTTGTTAGAAATGAATTTTATTTATTTGAAGAAACAAAGATATATTTACATATATACATGAAGACACCCAAAAATAATTCAAGAATCAGGAGGAGGAGGAATGACTCCCTCTTCAACCAGCTCCATCTCCTTTTGTTGTAAGACATTCTACACAAAATATTGTTTAGATATTGGTTCATGGTAAATTCTAAGTCTATGTCCATTTATGACAAAGGATGTTTTTGAACTATCAATTATCTTAATTTCTACTGACCCATTATCGAAGGATGTAACTACCTCATATGGACCCATCCAACAGGTAGTTAATTTTCCTTTGAAATTTTTATACCTTGAGTTGAATAGTAATTCCCAATCCCCATTGTTAAATTGCTTTTATTTAATAAATTTATCATGCCATTTTTCCTGTTGATTTTGTATTAACATTGTTCTTTGGAGTGCATCTTGTCTAATCTAATCTAACTCATTAATCTATAAAACCCATTGTTTTTGTGCCTCTTCCAAATCCATGTCTAATTTTACAGCCATACAAAAAGTATTAACTTGGAATTCAATAGGTAAAAGTACTTGTTTCCCATATACTAGCTCATAGGGTGTATGCCCAGTAGTGTTTCTCCATGTTACTCTATAGGCCCATAAGGCCTTTGGGAGTCTATCTTCCCAGTCCTTATGATGTAGCTAAATAGTTTTGGTTAAGATATCTTCCAATATTTTATTGGTTGAATATACTTGACCATTAGCCTGTGGGTGGTAAGGTGAGGAATTGCAATGTCGAATGCCATACTTTGTGGTAAGTTATTTCGTCAATTTGGAAGTGAATTGAGAACCTTGGTCAGTGACAATTTCCCTAGGCACACCAAACCGAGTAAATTTTTCTTCATATATAAATTCTACCATTGATTTCTTTGTGGCTCGAAACAAAGCTTTAGATTCTACCCATTTGGTGACATAGTTCGTGCAAACTAGGATAAACTTATTTCTTGAGACATGGGAGAGATTGGTGCTACAAAATCAAGAGCCCATTTATCAAAAGGCTCAATCATGACCAGAGGCTATAAGGGAATCTCATCACATGACGTAGGTCTACCCATTCTTCAAAAACTATCACATCTTTTAATATACCTGGAAACATCCTTAAAAATTCTTGGCCAATAATACCCATAATGCAACACTTTGTATGCTGTCCGCTTGTCAGAAAAGTGTCCTCCACATGGCCCATCATGGTATGCATGGAGTATTTCTATCATCTCATCCTCCCGTATGCATCATCTAATAATAAGATCTGGGACTATATGAAAAAGGTCATTATCAACCCAAAAGTAGTTAGAAATATTGACTATAATTCAATATTTCTGGTATGGGGCCAAGTGATTTGGTAACTTATCAGTTGCTAAATAGTTAGCGATGTCTACAAACCAAGGAGTTTGAACAAAAACATCAAATAAATGTTCATTAGGTAAGTATCATCAATGGGTTTAGCATCGTCATCATGTTGGACTACTGCTCTTTTTCAGTAACAGTGTAATTTAGTTAGGCAGGAGTCAAATTTTTGCTAATAAAGTAGATGGCATAAGATGCTTGGCCTTATTTTTGACCTAGAACTCCTCCTATGGCCATATCAAAAGCATCAGTGGATATATGGAAAGGAAGGGACCAATCAGGACCCCTAAGTATTGGTGCCATTGATAACTTAGTTTTTAAGATCTCAAAATCACTTTGATAAGATTCAGTCCATTGGAATTATACATCCTTCGTAAGCAGCTTAAACATTGGTGCAACTATTTTAGTAAAATTTTCAATAAAACATCAGTAGTATCCTGCATGGCCAAGAAAACTCCTTACCTCCTTTTGAGTTTTTGGAGAGGGAAGATTAACAATTACTTCTATTTTGGTAGGGTCTACCTTGATCCCTAGTGAAAAGACATGGTGCCCCAATACTATACCTTTTGTTAATAACATTTTACATTTTTCATGGCTAAGGGCTAGGTTTGTCTCTTGACATCGAATCAGGACCTTTTCAAGATTATCAAGAGCCTCCTCAAATGTATTACCATAAGCTATAAAATCATCCATGTACACTTCTACGCAGTCATGTATAAGATCAGAAAAAATTCCTAAGATTGCACACTGAAAAGTGGCAGGTGTGTTACATAGGCTGAATTGAAAAACCCTATAGGCATATGTCCCCTAGGGGCAAGTAAAATTATTCTTATATTGATCCTTAGGTGCTATCAAGATCTGATTGTATCCACTATATCCGTCGAGAAAAGAAAAGTATTGTTTTTCGGACCGGGTTTGTAGCACTTGGTCGATAAAGGGAAAGGGGAAATAGTCCCTATGTGTAGCCTTATTCAGTTCTCGGAAGTCAACACAAATATTCCATTTCCATGTAACTTTCTTTGGAACTAACACTAGAGGAGATACCCATTTACTATCTGAAATTGGGTAGACGAAACCATCATTGAATTTTTTTTTTAATTCCTCTTTAATTATAGCTTTCAAAGAAGGATTCATCCTCTTCTGAGGCTGTCTTATAAGGGATATATTCACATCCATGTAAATATGGTAAATATAAGTGTTAGGGTGTATACCATTCATATCAGTGTAATCCCATGTGAATTCTCCAACTTGAATTCTAAGAATCTTGAGCAACTGCTCTTGTTAGTTTTCACTTAATCCTACATTTATGTGTAGATATTTTCCAAGGCTGACCTCACAAGGTATGGTATAAGACCCTATATTCTCCTCAATTGTAAAATCAAATAGTGTATCCACAAACGTTGAGAGGGCCAAATTTTCCTGAAATTAATCTCCAAAAAATTGATCGAATTAAGCAAAAGACTGAGGAAAATCTATACAAGTTGTTGAAGAAAAAAATTGGCTTAACACATTCTCAATAGTCTTCTCCTGAAGTTCCTAGGAGTAGTTAGTAGGAAGGGAAAAGTATTCAAAATCATCATCCCCAAAAGAACAATATAACCACCACAATTTTTCAGTTACTGTTTGTGCTGGGGGGTATAAAACAAGTCTTTGCGTAGACAACCCATTAGAAATGGTCATCTCCCCATCGCTACATCCTATAAAGGCATTAACAATGGATAGCCATGGTATCCCCAAGATAATAGGATGTCCTTTAGACAGATCCTCTTATTCTACAACCATAAATTCAACGTGGTATACCCATGAATCCATTGATACAATAATATTATCCAACATTCCGGTAGGTTTTACCGTGGTACAGTCTGCTTGTTCTAGGATTGAAAGGGTAGGTCAGCAAAACTATCCCAACTGTAAAAATTCTAAAGTTGCGGTGGCAGATCCTAGATTGATAAGTTTATTTTCTATGGAAATATTATTTACAATAACAGTTACTACTCGGCTCCTTGGATTTGTATATTTTTCAATTCTAGACTAGTCTATCATACACTCAGACATCTCTCCTATAACATGAATTGTAGGGGGTTATTTCTATTTCTTACCTGGGTGTTTGATACATAGTTCCTTTATTACTTTTCTGTAAATTGGTATATCCTTAATATCCTATAATAAAGGAATTTTGACACAGATATTTTTTAGTTCATTTAGAATGTCATACTTGGGACGAATCACAATTTTTTCTATTGCTAGTCGTTCTGGAAATGGAGGGATTCTCTATTATTGAGTTGGTTCTGGCTAAGGATGGGTATGCAATGGAATCTTTGGAATATACTCATTCTGTAGAATAGCATCATTCATGACTTCATTGGGATCTTATTCTTCTTCATTCTCCTCATGAATGACGACTGATGACTTGGGTTTGTCAATCACAACTCTTCCAGATTGTGATTGGATCTCACGCATGTTGATGTATTTGTAACTTTGGAATGTATTCATCTATGTATATTATGTCTCGGAACTTGATGTTTATTCCAGGATGTATCTATTATGTAATTGAGTGATGTTGTCATGCCTCAATGTTCCGATCGGGAGGATCTATTATGTAAACAAGTCATGTCAAGTCATTGTGGGTAACCCTCCGATTGTCTAATGGTTAAAGTCCTCGCAGTTTCAGGGCACTAGGGTTATTAGACTCTCCTAGTAGAGGTCAGACCTAGTAGGGTTTTAGTCATGCTGGGATTAGTATAAATAGAGAGTTGGAGTCTCTATTTAACACATAAGTCATACACACTCAAGTGCAGCACATAGTTGAGGAAGGAGAAGACACTAGGGCTAGATAGGAAGAAGGATACTGCTGTCGAAGATCACTTACTATTTTGGTGCTGATTCTATCTTTGAGGAAGTTGCGTGGTTTTATCCTTTATGGTTTCCCCAAGGAAAAAAACTGTGTTCATTGTCTCTTGTGTTTAAATGCTGTGCTTGTTATTCTCTTAGTTAAAGATCCTAATAATGCTAGCTTAATGTTGAAAACTAACATGGTATCAGAGCTAACCTGAGAAGAAGACACTGTGTAGCTACGGGAAATAGGGATTCCTAGTTTGTGGATCTTCCTCCACATATTTTAGCAAAATTAAGGTGGAATAACTCTCCTCCTTAGGGTGCATCTTTCTATTGAAGCAGAATCCAATTCTGAGGTTTTTCAGTTTTGGACCCGACACTATTGCCAAAAATTAGGGCTTTTCATAGAAGAGGAATTTTTCAATGAGCCCAAACCTAGATTGATCTCCTCCCAAAAATCAAAGCTAGGGATAAATTTCAAGGCATTTCGGTGGACAGAACTCCAGAAAAGAAAAACCCTAATTTGCTCCTAATCCAGTACTGTAGGATTTCAGCTCTAAATCTAGATCCGACATCTTGACCTGGTAAGATCTAAATCTTTTGTATTTCCATTTGAGGTTCTCACTTTAAGATGTCTCATCATACCAAGCTTGATGAAAATATTGAGGGAGATGATAACTTCCCAGCCTGGAAGTATAGGATCTCCCTGGTCCTAGAAGAAAATGAGTTAGACTCTTACATTCATGAGGAGGTTCCAGTTCTAGAGGGAGAAGAGGCTAAGGCCTTACATAAAAAGAAGTTGGTTATGGAAAAGAGGATCATTGTTGATTCTATCAAGGATCACCTTATCCCTCAGGTGTCCTCTCTGAAGACACCTAAAGCTATGTTTGATGCCCTAACCAAATTGTTTGAAGGGAAGAACATAATTCGAAAGATGACTCTGAGGAATCCACTGAACAATGTGAAGATCTAGAATGCAGAGACCATCCAGTCTTACTTCATAAGGGTTTCTTAGATCAAGGAACAATTGGAAGCAGTAAATGAAGAAGTAAAGAATGCAGAAATTGTGATGACCACCTTGAATGGTCTCCCTAGGACATGGGACTCTTTCATTCAAGGGATCTATGCTAGAAAGAAGTTAGTCAAGTTTAGCAGACTGTGGGAAGAATGTTCTCAAGAAGAAGCTCAGATAGCAGCTTGAGAAGAGAAGATGGGAAGTGAAGATCAAGCTCTCACAATACAATCCAAGAAACCCAGATCTAGCCATCACATAAGTAAGTACTCTCATCACAGGAATAACTCTAGAAATCCTAGAGATAGGTATAAGTTCATTTGCTATATATGTGATGAAAAAGGACACTTTTATAGAGATTGTCCTAAGAACAAAATTATCTCTCAAAAGAAGAAGGGAAGAAAGAGAAGACATCATGCTCATGCTGCAGAGGATGATGAACTATCCAAGAAGAGATCCATATATGAAAGTGAATATTCTTCAAGCAATGATGAATATGTTTTCATCTCCACTCTCATGGGAAACATTAATCATGGAAGTGATGATTGGCTTATTGATAGTGGGGCCTCCAAACATATGATTGGATTCAAGGAATCCTTTGTGAGACTTTCAAAACATGAATCACCTCACAAGGTGAAGCTAGGAGATGAAGTGGGGAATCTTCCTATAAACTAGACTCTGGTAAGTCTCTAACAATGAAGGAAGTATTGTTTGTGCCAGGACTCAAGAAGAACCTTCTCTCCATATCAGCATTGGATGCAAAAAGGAATGAGGGTTTCATTCATAGATGGTCAAGTCATCATGTAGCCAAGAGGAAAGACTATTGATGATGCGGTGGTAATTGGAAAACAAGAAGGATATTTGTACAAATTGAGGGGCTATCCAGAACAAGCCTTGGTCCATGACATAGTAGAGCCAAGTGAACTTTGGCATAGATGGCTTGCACATGTGCATTACAGAGCACTACCTCTTGCAAGCAAAGCTATTGAAGGTCTTCCAAAAGTGCAAGAAAAACATGACGGGGTCTGCAAAGGATGTGCGAAAGGAAAGAATACAAAGAAGACATTTCCAAGTAGTGAAAGCAAATTGAAAGGAATCTTATAAATCACCCACTCCGATGTATGCGGTCCAATGTCATCAAACTCACTAAGCAGGTATGCATATTATGTTTCTTTTATTGATGATTTTTCTAGGAAGGCATGGGTTTACTTCATGAAGAATAAAGACGAAGTATTCAACAAGTTCAAGGAATTTAAAGCCTTGATCGAGAATCACACTGAAAAGAAGATCAAGACCTTTCGATCAGATAACGACGGAGAATTCACTTCGAATGAATTCAAAGAGGTATGTAAAGAATCAGGGATTAAGAGGGAGTTTTCCACTCCTTATAATCTACAACAATATGGGATTGTGGAACGGAATAATAGAACTATCATGGAAGCTGCAAAAGCAATGCTTCATGATCAAGATCTTCCTATGCATCTTTGGGTGGAAGTTGCCAAAACAGTGGTGTATGTATAGAACCGTACTATACATAGAGTAATCGAGAACAAGACTCCTAAAGAAGTATTCTCCAGCAAGAAACTAGAAGTCATCCATCTCAAAATATTCAGCTGTCTTGTGTACATACACATTCCAAAAGAGAAAAGAAAAAAATTAGATCCTTCAGGAAAGAAGGGTATATTTGTGGGATACTCTGAAAGCTCAAAGGATTACAGAATCTATTTCCTAGGATAAAAGAAGATTGACATTAGCAGGGATGTGACATTTGATGAAGACACATCTTACAATAAATTCAGAAAGAGACCTGCTAAATAACCTGAAGAAGCAGAAGCTCCCAGAATTCATGACACAACCATGACCAAAGAAATTCAAGAAGAAGATAAGAGAATTTGAAGAACCACAAAGACCTGTAGATCCACCTCTGGAGAAGAATCCTCACAAGAGGAAAATTGCTTGGGTACGAGAACTTATCCAAGGTGTGGAAATATATGGAGCTCCATAAGAGAATCATAGAGAAAGAAAAAGGACCAGATCCTATTCTGGGTATGTAACTTTACTATGTGATTTCATTGATAAAGAACCTTCCAGTTATGAGGAAGCTGCAAAACGAAAAGAATGGAAGGATGCTATGATCGAAGAGTATCAGTCGATCATGAAGAATGATGTTTGGGATGTTGTCCCAAGACCAAAAGAGAAATTAGTTGTAACTTCTAAATGGATCTACAAGATCAAGCATGTTGCAGACGGTAGCATTGAAAAATTTAAGGCAAGATTTGTGGCTTGGGGTTTCTCTCAGAAAGAAGGAATAGATTATGAAGAAACATTTGCACCTGTAGCCAAATACACTTCCATCAGATCAGTACTTTCTTTGGTTGCAGTGATTAAATGGAAGATACATCAGATGGATGTCAAGACTACTTTCTTGAATGGTGTAGTGGAAGAGGAAGTGTATGTAGAACAACCACTCGGTTTTGAGACACATGACAGGGAGTCTCATGTGTGTAGATTAAAGAAAGTCCTGTATAGTTTGAAACAGTCACCCAAGACATGGTACGGTAGAATTGATAGCTTTCTATCCAGTTTGGGATTTACCAAGAGTAAAGCAGATTCCAACCTTTACTACAAGGTTGAAGATGGAAACCCAGTGATTCTTCTACTATATGTAGATGATCTATCGATGATAGGTATGGATGGGTTGATTGCTGATACAAAGAGAAAGCTTTCTTTTGAGTTCAATATGAAGAAGTTGGGTATGATGCATTATTTTCTAGGTATGGAGGTGTGGTAGAGTGCAGATTGAATCTTCCTTGGACAAGGGAATATGTAGTAGAGATACTGAAGAGGTTTGTGATGATGGATTGCAAGGCTATGGCCACACCTATGGCATCGAACCTAAATCTATTGAGTGATGCTTCATCAGAGTCAGTTGATGCTATGATGTATCATCAAATGATTGGGCCCTTAATGTACCTGGCGAACACGAGACCAGACTTTTGCTTTGCTGTGAACACCTTGAGCCAGTTCTTGAAAGATTCAAGAAATGTTCACTTGATTGCTGCAAAGAATGTTCTGAGGTACTTGAGGGGTATAGTTGATTATGGGCTTAAGTACGAGGTGAATCAGAAGATTAACCTGGAGGGTTATGTTGATTCAGGTTGGGCGGGCAGTGCCATCAATATAAAGAGCACTTCAGGATGTTGCTTTAGTATGGGATCAGGTGTGATCTCTTGGTTTAGCAGGAAGCAATCCTGTGTGGCACTAAGTACAACTGAAGCAAAGTATGCTGCAGCTTGTTCAGCTAGTTGTGAGGTAGTATGGCTCTGGAAGCTACTATCTGATATATTTGATCTCTAGTTGGATGCTACTTGTATACATTGTGACAACCAGAGTTGCATGAAGTTGTCAGAGAATCCAGTGTTCCATGACAAGTCGAAGCATATTGAGAGCAAGTATCACTATATCATGGATATGGTGTAGAGAGGAGCAGTGAAGCTCCAACATGTTGCGATGGAGGAACAAATAGCTGATGTATTGATGAATCCATTGGCTAGGCTGTAGTTTGAGTACTTTAGGGAGAAGCTTGGTGTTCTCCAGATTGAGGTTTCCTCCAAGAGAAAGTGATGAGAGCCATAGCCATTCTAACATGGTGAGAAGATTGGCTACTTCCATGGTCAGATGTAAGGGTTGAGCCATTCTATCATGGTGAGAGGATTGGTTCCTTCCATGTCAGATATGAGTGCTGGCCATTCTATCAAGTAGGGAAGATATAAGGGAAACTGCCATTCTAGGAATGGAGGCACTTGGTCAGTTACCAGGAAAACTCAGTATAGGACTGAGAAGCCATTCTGACATGGTGAGAGGATTGGTTCCTTCCATGGTCATATGTAAGGGCTGAAGCATTCTATCATGGCTAAAGGATTAAGTTCCTCCCATGTCAGATGTGAGTGTTGGACATTTTGATGAGTAGGTCAGATGTAAGGGCAATTGCCATTCTAGGAATGGAGGCACCTGGTCAGTTACTAGGTAGCTCAGTCTGGGACTGGGGGCCATTCTGATGCGATGGTAGGATTAGTTCCTTCATGGTCAGACGTGAGTGCGTGCCCTTTTGATGTGATGTGTTTACACATGGTTGAATGTAAGTGCAAAGCCTTTCTAACAAGATGAGGTTGGATATAAGTGCTGAGCCATTCTGGCACGATGTGTTTACACATGGTCAGATGTGAGTGTTGTGCCTTTCTGACAATATGAGGTTGGATGTAAGTGCAGTTCCTTTCTGACAAGATGGGGTTGGATGTAAGTGCAGATCCTTTTCAATGTGATGTGTTACACATTATTGAATATAAGTGCTGAGCCTTTCTGACAAGATGAGGTTAGATGTGAGTGATAGGCCTTTCTGATAAGATGAGGTCAGATGTGAGTGTTGGGTGTGCCTTTCTGACACAATGAGGTTAGATGTAAGAGCTGGGTGGGACATTCTGACTTAAGTGTCAGATATAAGCGGTAATGAAGACCTACATGAAGGGTAGGCCTACAGAATTGACTCTGTATAACTTCCTGTGATGAGAAGAATTGAGATAGCACCATTATGAGATAGCATATGATGATCTAGACTTGATGATGATCCATATTAAGTGATCCAAATGAGATGATCCAGACTTGATGATGATCTAGATCAAGTGATGATCCAGTTGTGATGATGATCTAGACTCGATGATGATCTTGATCAAGCGATCCAGATGTGATGATGATCCAAACTTGATGATGATCCAGATCGAGTGTTGATCCAGCAATGATGAGCCATTAGTCATTATGATGTAGATCCCATGATGAAGAATACTTGAAGAAGAAGATGAATTAAAGACTCAAAAAAATCTAAGACAAAGAAGACTTGAAGACTAAAGAATACTTCAAGATGACGAGATGATCCAGTAGATGCAGAGAAGAAGACCAATGCTGAAAATTGTGTCAAAAGAATACCTTCCTAGTTAAGAGGGAGTGTTGATGTATTTGCTACTTTGGAATGTATTCATCTATGTATCTTATGTCTTGTAACTTGATGTTTATTCCAGGATGTATCCATTATGTAATTGAGTCATGTTGTCATGCCCTGATGTTATGATCGGGAGGATCTATTATGTAAACAAGTCATGTCAATTCATTATGGGTAAACCTCTGATTGTCTAAGGGTTAAAGTCCCCACAGTTCCGGGGTACTAGGGTTATTAGACTCTCCTAGTAGAGGTCGGCCCTAGTAGGGTTTTAGTCATGCCAAGATTAGTATAAATAGAGAGTTGGAGTCTCTATTTAACACACAACTCATACACACTCAAGTGTATTGCATAGTTGATGAAGGAGAAGACACTGGGGCTAGATAAGAAGAAGGATACTACTATCGAAGATCACTTATTGTTTTGGGATTTTCTATTTTGGTGCTAATTCTATCTCTGAGGAAGTTGCAAGGTTTTCTCCTTTATGGTTTCCCCGAGGAAAAAAACTCTGTTCATTATCTCTTGTGTTTAATTGTTGTGCTTGTTATTCTCTCAGTTAAAGATCCTAATAATGCTAGCTTAATGTTGAAAAACTAACAGGACATAGGTACAGTAGAAATAATGTAGGATGGAAGAGTTTTCAACTCAATGTTTTTGAGAGATTGATTTGGCTTATTGTTTGGGTTAGGTATCGGTTTTGTGGATAATAATGTAGGTCATAGGGGATTTGCATTCTAAAAATGATGAGGTTGTTGTGTAGTAAGAGGAACTGGAGGCACAAACCTTGGAAAAAATTGATGGATATTGTGTGAGTGCTGATGATAAGGATGATTAGGTACAGAGACCGGTGGTGACTATGGATATGCTTGTCCCCTCCATCCATGTGGACAATATTGATGCTGAGTAAAATGAGGAGGACGAGGAGGATACTTGGATGGCCAATTCTGCCAAGAAGTGTTCCATTGTTGAGATTGTTGGTAGGGATGATAGTAGGGTGGAGGCTGTGGTGAAAACTTCTGATATGTTGGTGGGACTCCAGGTTTCCAAGGAGGCCTTCTAGATGTTTCAATAATTCCCCCACTCTTATATATGGCCTATAACCCAAGCAAAAATGGGCAGTTCTTTGTTGTATGATCATCTATGTAAATGTCACATACAAAGATATTGTTCAATGGGTATTCCCATTGGGGATGCTTAGTCCTGCGTCTTTTACATAAAACACTCATTAATTCATGCTCTTCCTCTTTCCTCTTTTTGGCCTCTAAAGCATCTAGTTCAGAATGCATTGCTCCTAAAATATCAGTTTTGAGTTTTTCCCTTTAAAACCCCAAATTTTCACAAAGTTTTAAAATTTTGAGATAACATGAAATGATAAATCTATGGTTTACTAACAGCTAATGGTTAGAAGAAAAAGAAGCAGTCCAATGAATATTATTACATAATTTCAAATTATGATAACTAAAAGCAGTTTTCTTTTTGTAACATAATAAGGTTTACTTGCGCTTTGTTTTTATTTCAGTTTACTGATGAGTCTTCTTTATGGCAAGTAGGTGGAATATAACTTTGAATCCTGGGCTTACTTAGCATTTATGCTAATGCAAAAAGATTACTAGTTCTTATAGGTTTACAGGTATGATCGAACAAGTAAACATTTTAAATTCATAAAGTATCAAGAAGTGTTTCTATTTGCAAATAAAGTGCTTCATAGATAAGCTGATAAATTTCCAAGCAACTTCCGTGAGGTAACGTAGTTTGCTTTCTTCAGTTTTTCTTGTAAATGAAGTTTAAATAAATGAGTTCCTTACTTTATCAAACGTAGCGACAGTAAGGATACTTACTATGGCTCTAAACTTGTAATCTTAGTTGCATAGTAACATCTACTTTGATATTCCTATCTTGCAACATTATACTAATTGTACTATTGGTTATTACACATTATCACCCCACTTACTTGAATATCAAGCTGATCGAAATTTACCTTCTGTAGGGAAACTTACAGCTTGTAGAACTTTTTGACATTATAAGTTTGATTAGTGTAAAAACAATAGCGTCTTTTCACATGAAACACTATTTTCCTTTACTTCATAAATCTAAGTCAATCCATGTGGTTCTATTGATTATAAACTCGAGTAGGATTATTCCATTGCAATTCTTATTATTTCTATAATGATTTTCTTATATTAAGTTACTGTCTATAAAAACTTTTAAGGTAGATGTTTTCTATAATGATCAACCTTCCATCTTATGCTAAGCACCAGTTATCTTTTATAATCACAAAATCATCCTACCAATAAATAATCATGGTAAATTACTAACAAAACCCAATTTGAGAAATAACTATTGACTATTAAAGTCTAATCCCAATTTCAACTATGTAAAAGAATTCAATATATATTCTTCTACCATACTAGCTAACTTTATAGTTTATTTCCATTCGAAATGTTGGCTTTATAAGGGTTATAAACATGCATAAACTATTATGTTTATAAACATACAATTATGTAATTTGTTCGAAGGTTCTAAACAAGTCTAAAACAAAATTGAACTTGTAAATAATTCATGATTATATTCTTTACTATGCTATCCAACTTTATAATTGTCACTACTTGAGTTGTGGGTTTAAAAGCGTATAACCTTTCATAGAACATAATGTATATAAACATAGAAATCTATAGTTGTTCGATGGTTTTAAACAATTAAACTTGGACTCTTTCATATAACAAATGATTATTATACTTTGCTAGTGTTAACGTTGATAAAATATGGTTAACAAAACACTCACATTGTAATATCGACATTATGATATAATTTGATGAATTACATCCATCCCAAGTTGATTGGTTTAAGAGTGGAAGGTTTGTTTTATATACCAAGAATATTCATAATGCTTTACAAGCATAAACAACTGGAATAGTTTCGAAGAGTTTTAAGCAAAGATTTCGGGTTGTATAATGACTATATGATTACCAAACCTTCGTTAGGTCAACTTCAGGAAAATAATTGTTTACCCAACGCCAAATCAACTCTAATCAACATTATGATATATATGTGTTATGTTAACGTTGAGTTATAAATATCAATATATATTATAGTTACTGCGTCGCTTGTTAATAAATCATTGTATAGATAATTGGAAATTATTGGAATGCATGTGACTATAGAGCTCGACCCATGCATGGTTTGATTTTCTAGTGGGCACGTGGACTTCTCTTGACTGTGCAGTGGAGATATAAGTTCATTGAAACCCTAGCCCATCATCATTTTTCATCCACATTTCATGTGGGCCTTCGGCTGCTCTGCAAGACTTTCATGGCAGTCGTGAGACCCTTCTGGTTCTAGTTTGCTCTAAGTCTTCGTTACTGTCACTTCAACCTCAAGTACTTGATCTTATTGCCCTTTCTTTGCAATGTGGGTCTTTACTCTGTAAGGGTTTGTTAGTTGTTTCTTTGCACTTGCGTGTGGTCTGTCTATGACTTCATTTTGCCTTTCTTTCATGGCCTGTCACTTCTGTGTGAAGTTGTGGCTTCGCTGCTATTAGTGTGTTCCTTTGCCATCATCGTAGGGTTTGGAGCTTTGTGTTCATGCCTTGTTGTTGGTGACAGTCTCAATACTAACTGTTTATTTTCTTTTTTCAGGTATATATATTACCCATATGAAATTCGTGTTTACAATAGGTTTTTATTAGAAAAATAATTTCAAAAGTAACACACCGTGATATGCACTTGTAGGAACCTGTGACCACTCTTTGTGAAAAGTGATGAAGATGCTGCTAACTATATTCATGGCTCTTAGCTATGAAATTGGTAAGCCCTAGTTTTCAATGAACGGGTTCTTCCATTACTTGTAACAGGGTAGTCGATTGGGAAAACTTTTGAGCTTGGAAACTTGTCCGGCTTCACCAATGTCTATGTAGTTTCTCTTTATAAGTTAATGTTGGTTTTTATACTGTTTATAAACCCTCGCTTCGTTGATGGGTAGCCTCGGCCGTGAGATGGGTGTTTTATTTGGTTTTAAAGTTCATCCTTCTGGCTTGTTAATGTAATGAAATGTATTTTAAGATAGTTTGTCTTCGAGCTTGGACTTGTTTTTGCAGTATACTGTTTGGTGACTCTGTGTAAATAGGATTTTTACCCTATTCGACTGTGAATAAATAAATTTACTATATATTGTGTTTTGTGATATAATTTTTTTATTTTAAGCTATAACTGTAACTGCTTTGTAGAGTAATTTGTAATAACTCTGTGTTTGCTCAGAAATAAGAGCTAGGGTTTCTTGAATGAAACCCTTGTTTACCAAATTCTTTTAATTTAGTTAAACTGGTTCTAATACTTGTTTTAATTTGGTTTTAAGTTAATGTTATTACATATGTGTATTGAATATCTTTTAATTGGATTTGTACATATGTGGAAACAAGGACTGTAATCATTCTTTGATAGTTTTATTTTTTTTTGAATAATGGTCCAAATAATAGGATTATAGATTACATTTTTTTATTTTAAACAATAAATTTAATATAGGGTTTTGACCCTGTAGTTACTCGTGAATGTGTAAACCTGTTATGGAATAGTTCTTTACATAAATATATATTTATTTTCATATTGGTTAGTATCATATTCTTGTTGTTTTTATCTACTGAAATGATAAAAAGAATTTGAAAGATAAACATAGATTTTTAAATAAGTTTCTTCTTGATAAAAATAATACTTTTCATAATACTCTCCTTAGTTAATAGTAACTAATAGTCTTGGTTTATTATTATTAGTAAATAAACTATATAATTAATAGTTTATACCTTTATTGAATTGAATGTAAACAAATTAGTTTAACTGTGTTTCTTCTACTGCATATGCAACTGGTTAATAAATAAACGCAAAGAAAATATATATATAACATAACATAGTTTACCCTCCTGCATATTTTAATTTCAATAAAAAGGATAATGTACTATGTATAAGCATAACATCTTATCTACCAGGGTACCTTTTTAATATAATAATCCTTCTACCTATTATGGGTTATTTCTATTTCTTTTCTAGTATATTTACATAAATAAGTTGGTTAAACAATAAATACAGATAAATAGATTATTGTTCTTCTAATAGTAACCTATATACTGCAATAATTTACTCTACTCTTATGAAATGCATAAAACATCTATTCATTTCAGTCTCTTATGATTTTCTTCATCTAGTTTAAATACTCTGTCTATGCTGTAGTATAGTTTGGTACTTCTAGATGTGGAAAAACACAGATTACAATTATTTTCCATCTATTTTAGATTCATTCCTTTTATAATATAAAAGATTACTAACTTTAACATTTTACAACTAAATATTTAACATTCATTCAACAGTGAGATTCACATTTAACTATCTAACACAGCAAAACAAAGAATGTAGAACCTGATTAGGATGGACAACAACAGTATTACAGGCCGTTCCCCTGTACCAACTCCTAGAGAGTGCTCAAACAACGCTCCCTCAGGGCCCCCGATCCTTTTTCTGGTCTTCTTGGCTGAAAAATGGTGGAGCATGAAAACAATAGACTAGTCCAATGACTTAGAAAACACTCTGCACTAAGTAGTAAGATCCTTCAGCTGAAAAGATGCACTAGATCACTTAGCAGTTAACCCCTCAAAATATTTCCACAAATTCCCTTTCCATTGAATTTATCTGAAGTACATTCACCTAAATGATCACTTCTCTAGAATGAGCAGCCTCAGCTCTCTTCAATGGGCATTTTTATAAAGATTTCCTAGCTCTTTTGGGTCAGTTGTCATTAATTGAGCCATGTGATCTTATCCCACTTTCTTGGGGGATCATGATCCAAAATGTAGGGAGGTTTCCACCTGCAATAGTTGGAAATGGTTTGAGGATGCTTCCACATGTCTGTTTTCTCTCCAACCAGTCTCCTCCACCAATTTGACTAGTAAGCACTCTTTTAAAAGCTCTCCTAAGCTGTTATCTCCACCTTTATTTATTTATAATTAAAATATTCAGAATTACATTAAATATCCTTCACTCTGCTAAGTCATCAATTACAACTTAGCATAAAATTTAACATATTGTCTTTAAATAAAATCAATTAAAATAATATTTTTTTTTTGCACAATTGGGGCATGTCACATACACACCCCCTTAGAACATAATATCGTCCTCGATGTTATTTATTCTTCATCCTCAAAATTCCCCTGGAACAAAATTGGATATGCATCTCACATATTACTTTCCAATTCCCAGGTGGCTTCCTCTGGACTAAGGTGCTTCCATTGCACCTTCACCTGTTCAATGGTGCGGTTCCAAAGTTTGATCTCCCTTCACCCGAGGATATAGTTGGGTTCCACCAGAAAATATCCTTCTGGTTCCACCTATACATCATTCTAGTTAACAACATGAGTAGCATCATGAACATATTTCCTTAATATAGAAATGTGAAAAACATTATGTAATCTTAAATTGGGTGGTAATGCTAATTAATAAGCTACTTGTCCAATCCTGGATAGAATTTCAAAGGGACCACAGTAACGAGGTGCTAGTTTTCCACAACTCCCCAATCTCAGAGAGCTCTTTTTGGGCCTCACCTTGATGAACACATGTTCACCTACCTGAAACTCCTTTGGAGTTCTTTTAAGGTATGCTTGACTTTTCTATCGATCCTATGCTTGACTTTTCCAAAAATTTCCTGTAAATTTAGGATCTCTATCTGAGATTATGACTTTCGGTATTCCATGCAATCATAAAATATGTTTTAGAAAGATATCAGTTGTGTTTGTAGATTTATATGTAGTTTTAATGGGTATAAAGTAAGCTTCTTTACTTAACTTATCGACTACTACCATAATAGAATCATTTAAATTCTGATTTCTCGGCAGTCCAGTAACAAAATTGAGACTGATTATCTCCCATTTCTAGCTAGGAATGGGTAATGGCCAAAGTAATCCAGCTGGGTGTTGATGTTCAGTTTTCACTTGTTGACATTCAAAACACTTAGCGATATATTCTGCTACTTCAGTCTTCATATTTGGCCAAAAATATTATTTTCTTAACATAGTTATAGTCTTTTGATAGCTTGGATGACCTGAGTATGGATTTTTGTGGATTTCATCCAAAATTAATAGCTTGACTTTAGGTATGTTAGGTACATATATTCTGTCTTTATATAGTAAAAATTCTTTGGCATTCAAAATTTACCCTTTACTTAAGCTTTCTGTTGGATTTTCTTTAGTTTTAGCTTGTAAATTTTGGTAAATTTTATCTTATTTTATTCCTGCTTTAAGATGTTCATCCAAATCTGTAGTATAAGTGCTAATAACTGCTGCAAAATTCAGCCTTGCATTCCTACTTAATGCATCCACAACTTTATTTTCTTTACCTTTAATGTGCTGAATTTCAAAATCATACTCACTTAGAAAAGCTAGCCACCTAGCTTGTTTGACATTTAGATTAGGATGATCTAACAAATACTTTAATCCTTTATTATCAGTCATTAAAATAAATTTTCTATCGATTAGGTGATGTCGCCACATCTTTAGAGCATGTATAATAGCTGCTAATTCTATATCATAAGTTGCATAATTATTTTCATGAATTTTTAATTTTCTTGACTCATAGGCAATAACATGCCCTTCTTGATTCAGAACACCACCTAAGTCATCGTTGTATGTGTCAGTGCACACTAAAAATTCTTTATTTGGATCAGCTATTCTTAAAATAGGTGCACTGGTTAATAAAGTTTTTAACTTTTTAAAGCTTTCCTCACATTTCTGGTTCCAATCAAACTTATTTCCTTTCTTTTGCAAGGAAGTTATCGGATTCGTGATCCTCAAAAAACCTTCAATGAACCTCTGGTAATAACCGATAATTCCCATGAAAGATCAAACATCAGTTACATCCTTAGGAACCTACCAATATTTGATTGCCCTGATCTTTTTAGGATCCATTGAAATCCCTTCCTTGGTCACCACATGACCTAGGTACTGAATCTTATCCTTGAAGAAATCACATTTACTAAACTTTGTAAAGAGTTGATGATCTTGTAACTCTTGCAAAACAATTTTTAAATGTTCTTTATGTTCTTCTTCATTTTTTGAATAGATTAATATATCGTTGATGAACACGACTACAAAATTATCTAGATAATTATGCATAACATTATTCATTAAACACATAAAAACAACTGGGGCATTAGTAATCCTGAATGGCATGATGACAAACTCGTAATGGCCATATTGAGTTCTAAAAGCTGTCTTAAAGATGTATTCATCTTTAATCCTAACTTGATGATATCCAGACCTTAAATCTATTTTCGAGAACATCGTGGCTCCATGTAGTTGATGAAACAGATCATCTATGCGGGGCAACGGGTATCAATTTTTAATGGTCATCTTATTTAATTGATGGTAATCTATGCAAAGTCACATGGTTCTGTCCTTTTTCTTAACGAAGATGACAAGTGCCTCCTAGGGAGACACACTAGGTCGAATATATTTTTTATCAATTAGTTCTTTTAATTCATTAAGTTCAAGTATGTTCATTCGATAAGGGGCCTTTGAGCTAGGTACTGCACCAAGTACCAGCTCAATGGTGAAATCCAATTCCCTTTTTGGAGGTAGTCCCAGAATTTCTTCAGGGAATACATCAACATATTCTCTTAAAACTGGTATGTCTTCCAATTTTAATTTATCCATCTTATTTAAATTCTCCTCGTTAGTTATTATTACTGCATAAGCTTTACAACCCTTCTTAACAACTCTCTTAAGATGTAGAGCAGAAATCTTCCTTATAGTGGTTTTTCTAGGGATTCCTTTTACACTTACTAGTTTTTCATCACTGTTTAAACATGTGAAGGTTTTATCATAACAATTTAAAATTACCTTATGTTGTTCTAACCAATCCATACCGATCAGTAAATCATAAGAACCAAGCGGTAATACATTAAGCTTCATAACAGTTTCAAAATGATCCATAACTACTACGCATTCTTTTACAAAACAAGTTACCTTTCTTTTAGCACTTGTGTCTAACTGAACTAACCAACAATTTTCAAATTTTTCAAAAGGAAACTTACATTTTCTACCATTTTAGGTGAAATATAACTGAGACTAGCACCTGGATCAATCAAAACAGCTATAGGGGTTTGATTTATTATACCTTCTACAACAACCATGGAAGTTTGATATTCTGCTTGTTGATTCTCTAAGGCTGCATTGATTCTGGGCATAGTCCTCACTAATTCTCCAACATTCATCTCCTCCTATATGGTATGAATAAAACTGACAGTATTTTTTCGATTAGGATAGACTGATGCATAGTGTGGGTCATTACACTCCCAGCACTTTATAGGTTCTTTGTGCTCAAATTTATTGGTGTAATTACCATGGTTATTGGTAAAGTCTTTACCCTTAGAGTTATTCTGATTGCTTGGTGAATTATTCTTATTTCCTTGGAAATTTTTGTTAAGAAAATTTCTGGCCTTATTGTTCTTATAATTTCTATTGGGCACAAAGTCTTTCTTCTTTTGATCATACTGATTATTATTATTCTTGGCCTTCTAGTTGACCATGCCTTCCTTCTTCCGATTCTATTCATAACAGAAGTTGGCTTTGCTCGTGGCTTCTTCCAAAGTCTTTGGATTGTCATACTCAATCTTGTCCTTAATATGATAAGGTAGACAACTGAGGAATTGATGTACCTTTGGTTTCTCATCCACAAGGTAGGGCACATACCTAAGTAGACTTAAAAACTTGTTGTTCAGATATTTCATTGTCATTGATCCTAATTTAAGCTCATAAAATTCTTTTGCTCTCTCTTCATAGTATTGCTCAGACATAAATTTCTTTCTAAAATACCTCTTAAAGGTACTCCAATTTACATTATTCTCTTTAATTCCTTTAAATCTCTTCAAGTCCTGCCACCAAATGTCAGCCTTTCCTAAGAGATTGTAAATATCCATTCTAGCCTTTAATTGGTTAGAATAGTTATATATCTGGAAGTACTTCTTCATCCCAGATAGCCAGGATTTTGCTTCCTCCCCCTTCTGAGTCTCTCCATTGAATGTTGGTTGTTTTATCTTTTTGAATTCCCCAAAAATTTCCTCATAAGGTTTGTGTTTTCTCTTTTTAGTGTAATGGTTGTCATCACTACTATCACTAGTATAATGGAAATTTCGTTGTTCACCAAACACCTCTAAAGATGATCTGCTTTCATTTTTAGTGTATTTCACCTTTTCATTTTATGTTGATGACTTGTATCTTCTGATTCAGTTCTTCTACCCCTACCCTTAGTTTGAAACCTTTCTGTTAGGATCTAATTTAGATCCTCCCGAGCCCTCAAAATTCTTTCATTCTCTCATTTTACAGATTCCATTTCAGATTTTAGGTCTTTTACTATTTGTAACAGTTCTGAGGAATTGGTAGTTAAATCTTCTGGTATAGGATCTCTTGGTAATTTTTCTGGTTCTGTAAATGGAGATTCCTCCACTACATATTCTTCCAGCCATTCCATACCTATTTGTTAAAATTCAGAAACAATTCTCTATTGAATAATATAATATAAAAAAATACATCGACATAATAATTCAATTTACTGTTTCATAAAAGCTAGTTGGGCTTCATCAAGGCCTAGTATTTGAACCTTGTGCTCTGATACCACATGTCAAAACCCCAAATTCACAAAAATTTAAAATTTTGAGATAACATGAAATGCTAAATCCATGGTTTACTAACAACTAATGGATAGAAGAAAAAGAAACAATCCAATGATTAGTATTACATAATTTACAGTTTTGATAACTAAAGCAGTTTCCTTTTCGTAACATAATAAGGTTTACTTGCGCTTTGTTTTTATTTCAGTTTAATGATGAGTCTTCTTTATGGAAAGTAGGTGGAATCTAACTTTGAATCCTAGTATTACTTAGTATTTATCCCAACGCAGAAATATTACTAGTTCCTACAGGTTTATAGGTATGATCGAACAAGTAAACGTTTAAATTCATAAAGTATCAAGAAGTGTTTCTATTTGCAAATATAATGCTTAGTAGATAAGCTGATAAATTTCCAAGAAACTTCCGTGAGGTAACGTAGTTTTCTTTCTTAAGTTTTTCTTATAAACGAAGTTTAAATAAATGAGTTCCTTAGTTTATCAAACGTAGCGACAGTAAGGATACTTACTGTGGCTCTAAACATGTAATCTTAGTTGCATAGTAACATCTACTTTGATATGCCTATCTTGCAATGTTATACTAATTGTACTATTGGTTATTACACATTATCACCCCACTTACTTGAATATCAAGCTGATCGATATTTACCTTCTATAGGGAAACTTACAGCCTGTAGAACTTTTTGACATTATAAGTTTGATTAGTGTAAAAAAAATAGTGTCTTTTCACATGAAACATTGTTTTCCTTTACTTCATAAATCTAAGTGAATCCATGTGGTTCTATTGATTATAGACTTGAGTAGGATTATTCCATTGCAATTCTTATTATTTCTATAATGCTTTTCTTATATTAAGTTACTGTCTATAACAGCTTTTAAGGTAGATGTTTTCTATAATGATCAATGTTCCATCTTATTCTAAGCACCAGTTATCTTTTATAATAATAAAATCATCCTACCAATAAATAATCATGGTAAATTACTAACAAAATCCAAGTTGAGAAACAACTATCGAATATTTAAGTCTAATCCCAATCTAAACTATGTAAAAGAATTCAATATATATTCTTCTACCATACTAGCCAACTTTATAGTTTATTTCCAATTGAAACATTGGTTTTATAAGGGTTATAAATATGCATAAACTATTATGTTTATAAACATACAATTAAGTAATTTGTTCGAAGGTTCTAAACAAGTTTAAAACAAAATTGAACTTGTAAAGAATTCATGATTCTATTCTTTACTATGCTATCCAACTTTATAATTCTCACTACTTGAGTTGTGGGTTTAAAGGAGTATAACATTGCATATACCATAATGTATATACACATAGAAATCTATAGTTGTTCAATGGTTTTAAACAATTAAACTTGGACTCTTTCATATAACAAATGGTTATTATACTTTGCTAGGGTTAACGTTGATAAAATATGGTTAACAAAACACTCACATTGTAATATCGACATTACGATATAATTTGATGAATTACATCCATCCCAAGCTGATTGGTTTAAGAGTGAAAGGTTTGTTTTATATACCAAGCATATTCACAATGCTTTACAAGCATAAACAATTATAATAGTTTAGAAGAGTTTTAAGCAAATATTTCAGGTTGTATAATGACTATATGATTACCAAACCTTCGTTAGGTCAACGTCCCAAAAATCATTGTTTACTCAACGCCAAATCAACGCTAATCAACATTATGATATATACGTGTTATGTTAACGTTGAGTTATATATATGAATATATATTATAGTTCCTACATTGCTTGTTAATAAATCATTGTATAGATAATTGTAAATTATTGGAATGTGGGTGACTATAGAGCTCAACCCATGCATGGTTTGATTTTCTAGTGGGCATGTGGACTTCTCCTGACCGTACACTGGAGATATAAGTTCATTGAAACCCTATCCCATTGTCATTTTCCCTCTGTAGTTCATGTGGGCCTTCAACTGCTCTGCAAAACTTTCATGGTGGTCATGAAACCCTTCTAGTTCTAGTTTGCTCCGAGTCTTGGTTAATGTTGCTTCAGCCTCCAATACTTGGTCTTATTGCCCTTTCTCTGTACTGTGGATCTTTACTCTGCAAGGGTTTGTTGGTTGTTGCTTTGCACTTGCATGTGTTCTGTCAGTGACTTCATTTTTTCTTTCTTTCATGGCCTGTAACTTCTATGTGATGCTGTGGCTTCGCTGCTATTAGTGTGTTCCTTCGCCATCGTCATAGGGTTTGGAGCTTCATGTTCATGCCTTGCTATTGGTGACAGTCTAAATACTAACTATTTATTTTATTTATTCATGTATATATATTACCCATATTAAATTCATGTTCAATGTAGGTTTTTATTAGAAAAATAATTTCAAAACTAACACACTGTGATATGCACTTGCAGGAACCTGTGACCACTCTTTGCGAAAAGTGATGAAGATGCTGCTAACTGTCTTCATGGCTCTTAGCTCTGAAACTGGTAAGCCTTGGTTTTCAATGAATGATTTCTTCCCTTACTTGTAACAGGGTAGTCAATTGGGAAAACTTCTAAGCTCGGAAACTTGTCCGGCTTCGCCAATGTCTATGCAGTTTCATTTTATAAGTTAATGTTGGTTTTTATACTGTTTTTAAACCCTCCCTTCATCGATTGGTAGAACTGGCCGTGAGCTAGGTGTTGTATTTGGTTTTAAAGTTCAGCCTTCTGGCTTGTTAATGTAATGCAATGGATTTTAAGACATTTTTTCTTCGAGCTTAGACTCGTTTTTGCAGTATACTATTTGGTGACTTTGTGTAAATAGGGTTTTTACCCTATTCGACTGTGAATAAATAAATTTACTATTTATTGTTTTTTGTGATATAATGTTTTTATTTTAATCTGTAAGTGTAAATCCTTTGTAGAGTAGTTTGTAATAACTCTATGTTTGCTCAGAAATAAGAGCTAGGGTTTCCTGAATGAAACCCTTGTTTACCAAATTCTTTTAATTTAATTAAATTGGTTCTAATACTTGTTTTAATTTTGTTTTAAGTTAATGTTATTACATATGTGTATTAAATATATTTTAATTGCATTTGTACATATGTGGCAATAAGGACTGTAATCAGTCTTTGATAGTTTTATTGTTTCTTGAATAATGGTCCAAATAATTAGATTATCGCTTAAAAGTTTTTACTTTAAACAATAAAATTAATATACGGTTTCGACCCTGTAGTTACTCGTGCAGGTGTAAACCTGTTATGGAACAATTCTTTACATAAATATATATTTATTTTCATACTAGTTAGTATCATATTCTTGTTGTTTTTATCTACTGAAATGATAAAAATAATTTGAAAGATAAACATAGATTTTTAAATAAATTTCTTCTTGATAAAATAAATATTTTTCATAATACTCTCCTTAGTTAATAGTAAATGTTAGTCTTGGTTTATTATTATTAGTAAATAAACTATATAATTAATAGTTTATACCTTTATTGAACTGAATGTAAACAAAGTATTTTAAATGTGTTTCTTCTACTGCATATGCAACTGGTTAATAAATAAACACAAAGAAAATATATATATAACCTAACACAGTTTACCCTCCTGCATATTTTAATTTCAATAAAAAGGATAATGTACTATGTATAAGCATAACATCTTATCTACCAGGGTACTTTCTTAATATAATAAGCCTTCTACTTGTTCTGGGTTATTGCTATTTCTTTTTCAGTATATTTACCTAAATAAGTTGGTTAAACAATAAACATAGATAAATAGATTATTGTTCTTCTAATAGTAACCTATATACTGCAATAATTTACTCTACTCTTATGAAATGCATAAAAAATCTATTGATTTTAGTCTCTTATGATTTCCTTCATCTACTTTAAATACTATATCTGTGTTGAAGTATGGTCTGGTCCTTCCAGATGATGAAAAACATAGATTACAATTATTTTCCATCTATTTCAGATTCATTCCTTCTATAATCTAAAATATTACTAACTCTAACATTTTACGACTAAATATTTAACATTCATTCAACAATCAGATTCACATTTAACTATCTAACAAATCAAAACAAAGAATGTAGAACCTAATTAGGATGGATAACAGCAGCGTTAAGAGGCCATTCCTCCCTACCAACTCCTACAAAGCACTCAAACAACGCTTCCTCAGGACCCCCGATCCTGTTCCTGGTCTTCTTAGCTGAAAACTGGTGGAGCATGCAAACAATAGACTAGTCCAATGACTCAGAAAACACTCTGCACTCAACAGTAAGATCCTTCAGTTGAAAAGCTACACTAGATCACTTAGCAGTTAACCCCTCAAACTCTTTCCACAAATTCCCTTGCCATTGAATTTCTCTGAAGTACATTCACCTGAATGATCACTTCTCTAGAATGAGCAGCCTCAGCTCTCTTCAATGGGCATTTTTATAAAGATTGCCTAGGTCTTTTGGGTCAGTTGTCATTAATTGAGCCACCTGCTCTGATCCCACTTTCTTGGGGGATCATGACCGCAAATTTAGGGAGGTTTCCACATGCAACGATTGGAAGTGGTTTGACAATGCTGCCACATGTCTGTTTTCTCTCCACCCAGTCTCCTCCACCAATTTGACCAGTAAACACTCTTTCAACAACTCTCCTAAGCTGTTGTCTCCACCTTTATTTATTTATAATTAAAATATTCAGAATTACATTAAATATCCTTGACTCTACTGAGTCATCAATTACAATTTAGCATAAAATTTAACATATTGTCTTTAAATAAAATCAAATAAAATAATATTGTGTTTTTGCAAAATTGGAGGATGTGACATTTCCAGTAGGTTTCCTAATTCTATCCTTGTGACCCCTCTAGAACTAGAAGTGTTCTCTTTTATATTTCTATTGTAGGGCTCTCGAATATTTCTCCTAACTTCCCCCCTACTTCTATAGTAATTTCTAAACATCTCACTGATTTGTGCAAAGGGTTTGTGAGAGATATCACCAGATGCCATGAGGTTAAGGTTTTGTACCAGGTTTTCTGAGATCCCTTTAAGGAAGAGTGTCTGCACTGCATCTTCTCAAAGGTCATTATATTTAGACTTGTGTAATGTATAAATAAACCTTTCGATACAATATTCTAAGCTCTCATCTTCGAGTTTCTGTATCTTGAAAATATCATTTTGAGAGTCTCTAGGTTTGCAGTACTCCTTATATTTCTGCAACAACGCAATTTTCATATCTTCCCAAGTTTCAATACTATACTCTCCAAATCCCATGAACCATCTTAAAGAAGAATCTTTTAGTGTAGTAGGGAAAAGTTTTAGTTTGTGAGCATCTTGTAGATAGTTATAGCTTCTAGAAAGAATGCCAAACTCGAACAAAAATGTGTCCAGGCCTTCATTTCTTTTCCCATAGAAAGTAGGAAATGAGGAAGGAGGGATGGTCTTCCTATTTACATCCCGTGCAATGTATAGGATAGGAAACCCAAATGTAGCCTCAGTTCAATTTTCTCCTTATTCTCCCCCATTTCTAACCTCATCATGATCTTCATCTTATCCCCATCTCTCCATGTAGATTGGGTTTTTAAAGAGAGTGTATCTAGGAGGTTCCTTGCAAGGTGATAATGAGGCATCCCAACGTTCTTCTTCAGGGGAGATATTCCTCTAATAAGAGAAGTTGTCAGTTGTGTATTTATTAGGTTCAACAAGGAGGGTAGGTTCTACTGTAGATGTCTCAATATGTGAAACAACTATATTTATTGAACTTCCAAAGAGAGTGTTTACCTGAGAAGGATCAATTAAATTGACAAATTTTGGATCCCCTACTAGTGAAAAAGTTGTATCGTTAGGTTTTGGTACTAGTGGAGGGTTAATGGTTTCCAATGGCTGGCCCACTTGCACTTCTTTAGGAATGGGGTCTTTAGAACTTCCTACCAGGGTTTCTTTACCTTCTATGGCTCCTCCTTTAGGTTTCCAATAAGGACTACTTCCTACGTGTGTCTCCTGATACCTTTCTGCTAAGTTAGTGGTTGGGGTATTACGCCCCCTTTTAAGGTTAGTAGGAATTTTAACAGAGTTTTGAGAACTAGTTCTAACATATCTACCCTTCCAATCTCTAGGTTTGTTCATGAAAAGCTAAACTAAATGAAAACCTACAATACTGTTATTACTACTGGATTTGGGGGTTCCCGTTATAACAGATGTGCAGGTTCTTACCTCTCGTCTTATCGCTCCCCCACCACCAACCTATTACTAAAATTCATAAGGGAATTCTATTCTACCTTATAGAAGAACTCCCCGAAAATGACGCCAAAATGTTGGGTGCTATATTGTCTTGATGAATCACCAAATATTTAATTATCGACTGGGGCTTGTAAATTTGGAGTTGACACAAAATATATGCTAAGTTAGAAGAGTACCTAGGGTGTCATAGAAATATTCTAACAAAGAAAATATCGAAATATATTTCAAAATGAAAAACTGAGTCAAACTTCAGAAATCCAACTACTAAGTTAATTAGATTTTCAATAGCTCAGATCAGTATTAATCTATACTACTCTACTGTATAAACAATAATGAAAAAGATATATGTAATACTAATCTAAGAAACAAGACTTGATCTAGGAGTTGGAAAGGCTATAAACAAATTCAGAACTCTAACTCTATGGAGACAAGTGATTATATTATATAAGGCAAGATGATAGCTACTTAATATATTTAAAAAATTCAATAATTAAACTATACATTCATTTAACCAATACACAATAATTAAGCTAAATTATCTAGTTCCATTCTCCTTGAGGATTTTGACGATATGCGTTCAATGTGACAGGAACTGGAAAAGGTTTATCAAAATGAATTTCAAAGGAAATCAGAAAACTAAAGGGAATTAAGACTAATTTAACTTCTACAAAGAGGTGCAAACTAAAGAGTGTCTAGTTACGTGTAATATTAAACATTGTGATTTATTCTATATTCATAAGAAAATAGCTCTAGTTGAAATGAGATATCATGAACAACTGATCTATTAATCACGAAACAAGACTATTCTACTAATTACTTTGAAGTTGGAGAGGTGCTATTCTAGAGAGGTAAAGCATGGAATAAATTTAAGGAAATAAATTTAATCTAGAAGCAAGTAGAAAACTTAATAATGATATTTTATTAGAAACAAGTAGAAAACTTAATAAATATATTTTATTTCTATTCTATGAACATCTTTAGTAACTACAGAATAAAAAGGACAGATATTATGCTAGAAATGATGATCAAACCATGAAGAACTAATGTATTGTTTAGAGAATAAAATTAACAAGTTTAATTCTAAAATCAATATAAATCGGAATAAATCAAATCAAATTGGAAATGCAATTGACAAGTTCTGAAGCAATAATCAATTAAGAGATCAGAGACAAAAGGAACACAAATCAAGCCCAAACTAAAGAAAAAATAAATGAAATCTAGGAATCACTATGGAGCTTAAGGGATTCTTTATGTGGTTTGAAATAAGTTTCTAATTATATATATGAGTACTGGTTGACTACAAAAAATAACACAACTCGAAAACTAGGAAAATTGAACTTTAAACCAGTATAAAACAAAACAAAAAATATTAAAGTCTGAACAATAGCCCAGATGATAGTATGGAACAACAGTCCGAATGATAGTTCAGATAGTTAAAAACAATGTAAATTATGAAATAAAAACCTAAATGATCCTAACACCATCTGGCTTATGCATATGAGGCTATAGTGCAGAAAAAGACAGTAACTAAGCTATTTAGCAATTGAGATGACATGAGAGCACTTAGGTTAATCTACCTATAAGAAGAGAAGTCATTTCCTATTGTATAATAAAACAAATTAAAATATAAATTCAATTAACCTAAAGCTACAGAAGAATCAACAAAATTGAACCTAACTACGAACTAAACCTGAAACATTAAATTGATTAAATTGTAGCTAATTGCAAATATGAAATTAGAGAACAAACTAAAAGAAATACCGTAAATAACTATGCACGACCGGTCACTTTCAATTCTAGAAATATAAATTATGTTAACAACACTCACATAAATTAAATTAACAAAAGATAACACACATTATGGGTGACAAAGTAACATCAACTTACAGGAAATTAAATTACATACATAAACTAGAAATGAAAACTACTTATCTACAAAAAGGGAATAACAGAAATAAAAAAATGGATACTTCTAGTTTTTGAGAGGCCCTTCTCAACAATCAGGGGTGGTGCTTAGATCAATCAATCACTCATGAAAATAGAGACATATATTCACAGCTGAAAATAGAATTTGTATTAAACTAAAATAGAGTTTACAGATTTTTTATCCAACGACGACTACTAGCCTACTTTCATCATGAGACATCATTTATATAGATTTTACAATAGAGTTAGCAATTTGACTCTTTCAGCAGTCGAGCACACTAAAAATAGACATCCTTAACTACTAAACAAATGACTATGTAAGGATTTATGACAGTGAACGACCGTCTTCCTAATTCCTTGCGCGTTGGTTCTCCTCTCGCGAGCTGCTGGTGTATGGATCTTCATTGAAATGGGTAGAGAGCATTGTGTTGGGTTGAGAGGGTAGGATCCCATGTCTTCTAGAGTAAGGATTCTCGCACTAGGAGGATGCGTGGCCAATAGAACCATGAAACTGTTTTATGCTTTTAACACCCTGGAATATTCCAACCAACAGAGCCATGGGTTGATCAGAGGGCTATATGATGAGCTGGATACTACTATGCATGTTTTGCATGAATACATGTCCAAGTGGATGTTTATTTAAAAAAACATACTTCAAAACAAATATATATACCACGCACATTTACAAATGTCACATAATTTTCAATAAAACCATGAAATAATGAAGTTTAACCAATACTTGTATAATATTCCATTACATTCATACGTATGTTTGGTTGATGGTCTGAATGGAAACAAATATGTTAAAAAGTGACAAAACTGTAATGTCAACAAGGCAAATAATCAATAAAAATGATGACAAAATTGGGATCAACAACCGTTGATCTAGCGGAAAGTGGAAAGCGGGATTCCAATATTTTCATCACCAAATTTTTATATCTCCTCTTTCTGATTTCCTCCTTTCTACTCCTTTCTGGGTCGTTGATATTTGGTGGGAGTTTTCTGGACCATTGATCCTACTGATCGCGGAAGGTAGAAGTTCAATATTTTCGCAACCAAACTCTGTATTTTCACTTTCCTCTTTTTCCTGGACTGTTGATTTATCTTGACGCCACCCTTGACCGTTGGATCTTGAAATGTGGAAAGCGAAAATCGTGTTTACCACTTTTCATAACTGAGTCTTTTTCTTTTCCTCTTTTCTGCTCTTTCTTTTTCCTTGTTGAAAATGATTTTCAGCCTTTGATCTTCTTCAGTGTGCATCCAAGCCGTCCATTCCAGTCATCTTTTAACCTTGATTGGATTTTTCTTATTTAGGCATATTTATAAGGATAAAACTTGGGATTTTCAACAATTTTGTATCTTAATTTCACCGGTTTAAACTTTAGCAGGGGAATTAGTGCATATGCGTATATAGAAATCTTTAAATTTTAGCAGAGGTGCTAACAAATAGGACATGATACAAAACAATTTCATAGCTTGATACAACACAAGCTTCCTTAACTTAATACAACATAAGTTCTTGACTTGATACAACACAAGACCCTTAACTTGATACAATACAAGTTTCTGAACTTGATACTATTATAATTGTAAATCCTTTATGGCAACATGTATTCTATAAACAAGCTGAGGATCTAGGCACACAATTAACCTCACATAGAACTATAGATAATTAGCATAAGGAGAGAAGAAGAAGAGTCATGAACACACATTAGGAATGATCAATGAATGATGATTGATTGATGACTGATTTACATTATTACCTATGTATTACATTGTTATAAAGGAAAAACAGAATTTTGAAAGAAGCAACTCAAACTAACTCATAAAGTAGGCTTACTAAACATGATAAACTCCCATAGGTGACTAAAGTGGTTTCCTAATCATAGCAAGAGATAAAGAATTAGATAAGGAATGAGTGAGTGATGATGTGTAAATAAAAATATTGCTAATCATGAAATATGGAGATAAAATAATTAAGGATAAGTTGGACACAAAAGATAGTAGTTTCCTAGTTGACTAGATTTACCTTATCCATTGAAGAGCTGGAATAAAGCAGTCTAAAGGCATAATTTGCAGGAATGCACAGTTACTAATTCTAGTAGTCAATGAATTTGGTAGGACCTAACCAAAACCAGGATAAAGGAACTCCTAGGTGTCTATATGGAAAGTATTGACCAAGTGGTGCAAGTGGATGTCAACTATCTAGGCTACCGGGTAGGAAATTAATTAAATAATGATTAAATATTTTATCCTAAGTATGAAGTGGGTTTATTATATCCTAACACCCCCCCTTAATTTTGAATCTATGATGATATCTATAAAATAATCATAAATTTAGACCTATATAGGGCCCATCAACAAGGATATGGTCATTATTTTACAATTTGGCCTGTCCAAAGAGCTGAGAAAAGAGGAAAAACCACATGGGGAAATTCCTCCTTCAAGAAAGGACTTGAAAGCAAAACCAAAAATTTTGAACTATTGGTTCTACTGCTCATTCTTATGAACAAGATAAATATTCTCACATGGATAAAAAACATAACCAATTGTAGGATTGAAACTAGGACCATGTAAAACAGTTGAGATCAAATGATGTGTAAGAAGGACTGAAACATATTGAGAGTTGTAATCGGCTCCAATATTATGTGATGACTTGAAATTCAAATCAATAGAGATGAAATCAGCTCCATATAGGTGAAATAAGTGTCCAAGCGAATGAATATGGTCTCCAACTTGATTTACACTGAGAGGAGGTGTGCAAGTGATCATGTAGGAAAAAGAAAAACGCTTAGGATCAAAGAGTGAAAATGTAGAGACTCCATAGATTAATATAGCTTCCAAGGTATCCAAAGGAACATGCACTAGCACATCGGCAGACTCATGAGAAGAAAATAGATCATCTCATAGAGCATAAACTGATAAAGAATCCTTTGTGGTAGAAGTATGTAAGGAGGAAAGATAGTGATGTACAAAATCTTCAACGAGGCTTTGATAATGAGTGCCAAGTAAAAATAAGGAGTTGCAGAATCACATGAGACTAAGAATGGTGAGTGGTATGACACAAATAGGACTTGATCCATCTAAGCAAGCATCGAGGAAGACATTGCATTGTGCACCATCGAGGAGATAGGTATGAACAAGGTGTGAAATTTTTGGTAGATGGATCTCAGAATCCATGATAGACGACATAGAGAAAATTGAATTTCTGAGATGATCATAAAAAATAGTAATGGAAGCTCCATTATTCACTTCTTCTTCATTAATATAATCACAAGAAGATAAATTAGGATCTTCAACTTCAAGAGATACAAAAAAATATTGCTCTTCAATATTTTCTTCTTGATAGAAAGAGGAAGCAATCAACTCAAAGATAATGGTAGAAACAGGAACTATATGAGAGACTTCTTCATCTTGAACAAATTCTTCAGAGAGTGTAGAGGTTGATACATATTGAAAAAAAAGAAACCACTAAGGTGTCATATGTGCTCTCCAAATTTCTAGAATCATCCTTATTATGCTTTCCCAAATTTCTATCTAATTTTTTCCAAAGATCCTTTGGGTAGTTAGCATAATAAACAAGGTAGCACATGCTGGGAGAAATAGACAGACACATAGATCCAAAAGCTCTATCAAATTCATTCAGCTAGTCATGCAGCTCTTCATAAGACTCTATACCAGATCCAATAGAAACATCATAGAGACCTTGTCTCTTTAGAGATGCAATTATCTTCAATTTCCATTCTAAATAATTTATGGATGGAGTAAGAAGAGGAACTGATACTCTTGAATTTATATCAATGTTGTACCTACAAAATAAACCTGCAAATATGAAAACAAGGATTAATTAATGAGCTCCCAAATATCTGATTTCATGTAGATTTTTGATATCATAGTCTCTAATACCATGTCATAATTCCAAATCCTTGATGGAAACAAGAATTATATAGACAAGCTAAGGATATGGGCACACAATTAACCTCATAGAGAATTGCATAGGATTAGCATAAGGAGAGAAGAAGAAGAATCATCATGAACACACATTAGGAATGATAAATGAATGATTATAGATGGATGAATGATTGATATTATTACATAGGTAATACATCCTTATAAAGGAAAAATATAATTTCCATAGAAGCAACTCAAACTAGCTCATAAAGCAGGTGTACTAAATATGATAAAGCCCCATAGGTGACTAAAGAAGTTTCTTAATTGATCCAAGAGCTCACAAATTAGATAAGGAATGAGTGAGTTATGATGTGTAAAGGAAAATATTTCTAATCATGGAATATGGAGAAAAACCATGGAGTATGAGTTTGCCACAAAAGATAACAGTTGCCTAGTTAACTAGCTTTACCTTATCCACTAAAAACAAGGAATAAAGCAGTATAAAGGAAGAATATACAGGAAGGCACAATTACTAATTATACTAGTTAATAAATTTGGCCAAATCTAATAAGAATAAGGATAAAGGAACTCTTGGGGTATATATCGCATTTTTTTACCAAGTGGTGCAAGTAGATGCTAGCAATCTAGGTCAGTGGGTAAGAAATTAATCAAATACTGATTAAATATTTTATCCTAAGTATGAAGTGGGTCTATTATATCCTAACGGATATAACATGAGTTCTAGAATTGATACAACCTAAGTATCCTCAAGAATGACTCCTGATGTTGTTGTTGCTGGAAATACTCACCTCCTGCAGACATGAGTTGCTTCCCTAGCTTGAAATACTTCACAACTAGAATAAATGAGTAACAACAATAAACAATAATTTCCCTAAGATAATTACATGTTTGGAATAAAAATTTCACCTTTTACACAATTTGATGCCCTATCTTTCAAGAATGCTAGATATCCATGGGTTTCCTGGAAAAACAGATCACAAAGCACACAAGATCAAAAGTACCAGATACAATCTACTATCCTATATCAATGGCTAAGGAATTTGATATTAAAACCAGTGATTAGAACAAAATAAGAGTTATGAGAAAGGATATTTTATTACATAATCAAATAGAGAGAGATAGTACAACTGATACTCCTTAGTGTCTATATGTCTCCTCTCAATCGAGGTCTTACCTCCAAAGCTTCAACTTGTCTTCATCAAGCTCAACCTCCTTAGCTAGATTTGGATAGAATTTTGGCATTTTAGCATAAATTTTCACCCTTTACCCATGGCGGTTGAGTCACTACTTATAGTCCTTGGGAGGATAGGAATGGTTGATAGTCACATGGGTGAGGTGGAAGGGAGATCCTAGAAGGTAGGATCTCGAGTCCAGGTGTCCAGGAGTGTAGGAATGAGGGTGCCATGAATATGATATTCGAGAAGCTTCATGAATATTTTCTTTTTCCTTTCAAAACTTGATCATCGCTCTTTTCCTATTGAGATAGAGAATTACCAAGGCAGCCCCGCTTATTTCTCAAAGGGATAAGGCGGTGTCACCGCTCATTGTCAACTGACAAATGATGTTACTGATAGGGGTAACACACATTGCTAAAAGGGAAAAGGTGGATACAGACATAAATTTGAAATCATGAGTCCTGGCCAGTGTCTAAATTCACATTTTGAGGATTTAAGGAATATTTTGATGTTTTGGTTCTTATTGCATGGTCATGACGAGAATTTTTTGTAACAAAATGCCCCACAAAGAATGAGGCTAGAGGAATAGGATAGGTGAAATATTTGTTAGAACAAGTTATCGCTTCGAGACAAGAATTCACTTAATCAAAGATCTTCATCAACTCGTATTTTCTAAAATACATCAATACTTTGACTCATATCCCAAAGACTCCTCATCATGGTTGAAAACCAATACAAGGAAAATCCATGTGAGGCATGAACAATCATGGCTACTAGAATACATCGTATATCCATGTGAAGAAGACTCAAACTTGGACATAGATACCAGACATACAATGTATATCTATGGCATATGGATGAAAATTTTAACACAGCCACGACCATACAAATGTGGATCCATGCTAGGACTCATACAAACACTCCATCGCAACCTAGTAAAATCAATGAGTGCTTAATAGATACCCAGGGTCTTCATCTCATCTTCAACAAAGTACGATTCTATCCATGTGATTACAGTTTATTGATGTCGAACATGGTAGAAACCACTTGATTACCAGTCAATGATACCATTAAAATGTGCAAGGGAGACCACCATTGATGTCGATGATTCCCAAGGTACACCAATACAATCTCTTGAGTGTGAATAGATTATCTGATGTTGAGCACTCAGTTGAATCTTTCGATCAAAATTAAATGATGTAAACCTATGTCGAAAGAGAGAGGATTTGTCATTGATGCATACATATCTCAAGGTACTACTTTGTTTCTAAGACTAATTCCTAGGTTATGAGCTGAAGTCGATAGGAACAATATCATAGAAGGAGGGCCATGATGAATCCCACATCAACGACACAAAAATCAGAACAAATTTTTGGAATTTGAGTATGATGTAACCACAGAACTGACTCAATAGTGACTGACACAAAGGTTTGGTTGCAGATCTAACTCTTAACATGACTTCCCTTTGAACATTAGGTGACATGATTGAAGGCTTGGTAGTATTGACTTGACCAGGAGGAAACCAAGACATAATGCGATGACGGATAATGCATCCTTTGAAAGACTCAAAAGAGTGACATGATTCATGAAAGTGGATCGAATTGGAATCAAGATGAATACCCGATTGACTGAATGAAATGCAGAAAAGTGCCATCTTCAAAGGTGACTAACAACTTCCATTTATTGCAAATGAAATATAGTTCCCTTCCCATAATTTCCCCATCATGATTGATGAGTACCTCTTTTCATTTTTACGATTTCAAAGAGGGTAACAAACACTCATTATAGCTTATCATAAGATAACTCCATTCTTATATGTTTCATGAATCTGAGAAAGGAGGGGTTCATTCCCAAAAAATGGCCTCTCAGTTTTTAATTTAACGAGTCCATTGAAAGTTAACTCGGTATCGTGCATGTTTAGAGAGTTTGAATGAAAACAAAAGAAGACTTTGAAAGGTCCTTTTTTGTATTAGTTAATCTGTAGGGCCCAAAAAAGTATAAAATAATGCCCGAGAGAACTCTTCTAGATGATATCAACTAGAGTGTTCCTTTTTCATAAATTAGTCAATCTGAACCGAAAAAGGGGTAAACTACTGTAAAAAAGACAACCTTTCAAGTACTTTATGGGCATGAAGAATACAAGTTCACTCGATGATATTTTCACATTTAGGGAGTCCAAAAAGAGCTTAAAAAAACTTCATTAGGGTTTGTTACAAATAAATCTCATCACCATCATGTGTTGAGGTCTAAAACATCAGAATTTTCCCTCAAATCCCAAATTGTGAAGTTGGACAATGGCCTCGACTCCTATTTTCCATATTTGATTCCAACAACGCCTTTTCCCTTAATGAAAAAAGCGTTACCCTCTTCAGTAACTTGCATTGTCTCTTGACAATAAGCAGTGGCACTGCCTATTCCCCTTGATAAAAGAGTAGTTCCACCTTGGTAATGCTTTTTCTGCATGGAAGAAAAGAGGTGCTCAAGTTTAAAAGATAAAAATAGAAAATTAACGAAGCTTCTTGAAGGAATACTTCATGGAACCCTCATCCCTACTCCTGTGGACCACCTAGAGTCAAGATACCCCCTAGTAGGATCTCCCATCCACTTCAGTCATCATTTGCTTAACCATCCCCTTCCTCTCAAGGCCTATAAAACCTCGCTCATACCCCATGGTTGAGAGAGAGAAAAGATAGGCTGCTACACTAAGGTTCTGGGCAAATCTAGGGTGAACATAGAAGGAGCAAGTTGGAGCTTTTGAGGACAAGGCATGGCATGTGAAGGAGCATCAAAACACTAAGGAAATGGTTGTAATATTTCTTCTTTGTTTTTAATGCAAAGCTGGTTCCTTTCCTGTAAAATCTATTATGTTGCAATCATTCATTTTACAATTGGATTCCTTAGTCACTAATATAGAACTGTCGACTATGTTTTGGTACCTTTGATCTTTCTTGTTTGTTTGATGTGTTTGTGTAGGTACATCCATGGAGATTCATCACCATAGGAGACAACTACATCACACTACAGAATAGTCAAAGGACTCATTCCATATATCTACAACCTCTAGGGGAATTCTTCCATCTTATTATCAATCATTTGTTTTAGATCTGAACCATTCAGGCCTAGAGGAACAACTCTTGTCAGTAAGAGGTTCATTTTCCTAGAAACAAATATGGTGAACATACTGGAGAATAGCATTCAATACATATAATATTCCTTGGTTTTCAAACTCTTATCTGAAATCCAAACTCCAACCTTTTGTGATCAGATCTACTAGCTTTTTAAGTGATATTTTGGTTCAGCATAACCAAATCTCTTCAGATCTGAGGCACATCTATTTTTTGTACTTAATTTTCCTGTTAATTTTATGATTTTATGCAAGTGTTTCAACACCTAACTTTCTTCGTATCACCATTCATTTTGTTTTGAAATATACAATAGTCACCGCACATGGATAGAGGACAATAGGCAGTGCCATCGTGCTTGCTCAATAGTCATTAAGCGGTGCCACCGTTCTATCATAGTGGAGAAAAGGTGGTTCCCAAGAGGTAACGCTTTGTCACCAACCCTCTGCAAGTGGTTCCAGGTAGTCTTTTCACACCCCTCTAATTTTAAAGCTTAGTTAAGTTTTTTTTTTGTTCTGTGTGTTTTCTGGGCTTCATTTTCGAGATCTAAACTGATGAATTCAAATTCTAAAAGTGGTAAATGCTTGCTTTGCTTTGGTTCAAAGAGATAGGTTAAAATTTTTAGCAATTTGAGTGATAGGATAGAGATGTGTTCGAATGTCTTTAAACATAAGAGTTTTCCTTCGTTTTCCTGCATTGCATCCTGGGAACTGTGTGGTTCTTCCACGTATCATGGGTATATTGAATAGCCTTTCATGTACCCTTGAGGTATATAGAAAGGTACTTCATGTACTCAATTGTATATTGGAAGGCCCATTTTGAGTGGTTGTGCACTAGAAAACACTAACACGGATTTGAGATCCCACCTAACTTGTGTATATCGAGAGACCCTTCTAGGATTCACTAAACTATTTGAGAAAAACCCTTTTGGCCGTATTGTCAGCACAATACACCTAGAAAAAAAACTTGAGGAGACTACTATCCATGTACCATCCAGGTAATCAGGTATTCAGACAAGGGACGGTCCCAATCCTCCTTGTCGTGCTTTACCATTTGACCCTGCGGTATATTACAAGTTGCAAAGACTTGACAATCCTAGTGAGGAACCGAATTTTATAAGCCCCTGTTTTAACCTAAGTTTGTGTGTGGTCTTAATCTTGTGTAGGAGAGGTTTTGTGTGTTTTTTTCTAGTTTTCAAACCCTAGGTTAGGTTTTAGCGACCAACAATCTGGATGAGTTTCCTTTGGGACAATCCAAAAGAGTTCAAGGCTTGCAACTTAGCCTTCCTCCTATTGTAGGAGACATACCAATGGAAGCCATAGACCAAGGATCTGCAGCTGATTCTCACATGGAAGAGAAACCAGCTATGGAACTGGGGGAAGAATTCACTACATATGCCAAACCCTTGGTCGAAAAACCTCCCACGGCTGATACTACCTTTCATTTTCCAATGGAAGGTCATGTTGGTTCATTAAATTTGGTTGATCTCCCATCTCATGATACTGAGGGGACAAAATATGGCCCTAATTCTCCTTTTTGGAGAACCACTATGGGTCAAGCAATTTCTGAATTTGGGGTTACTAGACTGTCATTTTATAACCCTTCGTCAAATGATGATATGTATAAAAGGTTCCAAGAAACTAGGGATCATTTACATAATTTTTGGAGCACCTTGCGAACATCATGATTCGCCTCCTCCTCATTAGGAGCTTGTGTCGGCTCTTTTACCCCGTATTTCATAATCAACCCCTCCCAGATACCATCTAGTCTCGATGTCTCAAGTTACTCCTAGTTTGACATCATCGGTTCAAGGATCAATAGTTCCTAATCCAGGTCTACCTTCCAATCTTGTTACTATGGTTCAAAATCCTGGGTCTTCTTCTTATTCTCTTGTATCTTCTGCCACTGGGGGGAAACCTCCAGCTCAATTTGCATCAGTAATTAGTGGATTCACATCCAGTACGAGAGATACCCCTGTTGTAGGATAGTCAACATTTGTAGTCCATCCCACAAAAACCAAAGTAGTTACTCCCCTTTCTAGTATGGGGAAACCCTCAGGGGTACAACCATTTTTAATCAACCTTCTTGGGGATATACTGACCTAGGAAATATACCATCTGTAAGTAATGTAAACTTTCAACCTACATCTACAGGAATGGTATATCCCAGGAAACTGTTTACACCATGGGGGAAACCCAATTGGCTATATTTGCCTATTCCTGGAGGGATACCTATCAATACTGTTGGAGGTTATGGTGGCCCAATGTTTGGCAGTTCAACTAGTATAGGTCCACTTGGTGGAGGCCCATATGGTGGAGGTCCACTTGGTAGAGGCCCACCTAGAAGAGGCCCACCTAGCGGAGGTCCACCTTATGGAGAACCACCTCCTGGTGGACCACCTTCTAGGGTTCCACCTCCTAGAGTACCACCAACTTTTGGTAGACCACCTTTTGGGGGGCCACCACATGGAGGACCACCTTCTGGGGACCACCTTTTGGAGTCCCACCTGCTGGAGGACCACCTGGTGGAGGCCCGCCTGACAGAGGACCACCGCCACCACCACTTGGAGGAAACCGTCCTCCCAGGGGCCTGCCTCTATCTAGCGGATATTCAGGAGGATCGTCTGTGAATCCCAATTCCCAACAACTGGTATATCAATTGGCCTATGGTCCTACTGGTATACATATGTCTTATCAATACTACCAGTATGTGCAACCTAACCGTCAACTTCCTTCTTTGGAAACTTTGGACTTTCTTGATCTGTCCAAGTTGATTAATGACCCCATCCAACATAACCCTTCATGGCCTACCATTCCAGTAAAGATACCATCAAATATCCTAAAATTTGATGGAAAGCAGGGAGAAGATTCCAAAAACCATATTATGACTTTCCATCTATGGTGTTCTTCCAACTCCTTGATGGATGATTCAGTATGTTTACGGCTCTTCTAATGAACTTTGACTGGTACAACTGCAAAGTGGTACATTGAACTTCCACAACATTCGTTTGTGGACTTCATCTCATTGGAAACAATTTTCTTTACTCATTTCCAAATTCCCATCCATTACGAAACTGGTACAGATCTTTTGAAATCACTTCATCAAAATAATTCCACACTCATATCTGACCATATTCATGAGTGGAGGAGACAATGAAGGATTATTAAAGCTCCTATTCTAGACCAATTATTGGCTGATTCATTCATGAAATCCTTGTTTCCTCCCATCCTTGAGATGTAGCTATGGGTGGTGTTGTTACTGAAGAGTAGGCTATCAGTCATGCTCTATATATGGAACTAGTTTATTTCTAGTTTGAAACTCTGTATGACCTAATCCCTCAAGCTCCTTGTCACAGCACAGACTGTACTAAGCCATCTACAAAAAATCTTGTTGATGGGGTTGTCGGTTCAATCTAGCCGTCATTAGTAGCTAAGCTTGCCAAGAAATAGAATACTTCTACTCCTACTCCTATTGCTCCTATGGTTTCCAATGAGGTTAATGCTATTTAAAGTATGCATACACTTGGTAATAAGAATAAAGGAAAAGGAAAACATAAGAAGCTCAGAAACCAATAGGAGAATGCCAAGGCTATGAACCTAGAGAATGACAATAAAGGAAAGAGGAAGGATATGTATCCCTGCCTATTGTGTGGTGGTGACCACTTCATGAAGGAGTGCCCTCATCATGAAGAGATTAGTAGATTTTTTAAAAGTAACCCTACATCGGTAGTGCTTATCGACCCCTTTCCATCTCAACAACAATTAATAAACCATATGTCCTCTCAAGGAACCTCTAATTCTACAAAATAAATCAAAATGATGTCCTCGAAAACTATTATCTTGACTACTTGTAGTCAGTTATATAACAAACCTGTAGAGAAGAAGGATGAAAATCCTTGTTCCGGGAAAGCTCCTTCCACTAGTTGTTATTCATCTTCATATAATGGTCCTCTTACAATTGAGAAACCTAATATTAACTTGATTTTGCGCCCACAAAAAAGAGTACCCTTAGGAATTATTTTTTTAATCTAAATGCTCAAGATGCACAATTATGCACTTTTGTTGAAGATATGGCTCAAGAAACTTGCACAATGTCTACCCTAGAGGTACTCCAAAGTTGTCCCACACAACACACAAACTTGTTGATGAAATTAGGGGCATTAGACCCAGATAACACTAATTTTATTCATTTTAATGTGGAGAAGAGTCAATTCCCATTCAGGTGGAGGTAGTCAATGCCCCGTTGGATTACAATATTCTATTGGGGAGGAACTGGTTCTATGCTATGATGGTTGTCTCCTTGACAGTTTTTAAAACTCTCCAATTCCCTCATTTGGAGAAGATCGTGACGATCGATCAACTAGATTTTTGTTCACTAGATGTGTAATGTCCCCAAAATTTGAAAAAAAATTATAGGATAGTTAATTACTACCTGAAGTGGACATTAACTGATCTTCTACGAAATATGTCGATCCTTGTTTTCTACACCAAAGTGACGTAAGTTGTTTTTACATTTCTATATTTTTTCCCAATGTGGTTACTAATGTAATTATATAATGTGTTTATGTTAATTGATTTGATTTAGATGATTATACTATTCATTGGTTATTTCTTATCATGCATGTGTGTATGTTTGTTTAGTTATATCTTACTTCCTAGTTATAATAATTGTTCACTTTTTATGTAAGAATCCTGACTTGACCTTTAACTGGCAAGGGGTGGAGTGGTGGGACTTGTATGCCTTATAGGACCATTTCGAGAGGTAACTAGTTTCACTTGATGTTATAGGGTTTACTTAGTTCATGTTGAACTAATGCAACTTCTCTTAATTTTTGTGCAGGTTGATTAGATGGTGAAAAATTGCTATGATGGTTTAATCTTGGCATGCTACCTATGCTATACTACGTCATTGCTTTTCGAGGACAAAAGGACCAAATTCCTATCCTAGAAAATCTTCCTACTACTGTTAGCATTATTGTTTACACATATCTAGGGTTTATTCGACCTACGTCTACCTGGTTAACATTATGATTGTGGTTTAAGACTTAATAAACATTGTTCATATGCTTAGTATTTAAACATACGATTGGAATTTTTTTACACCTAAATGTTTAAAGGCTCAAGTCATAAGACTTAGCCATATTGTTTTAAAGATTTATATGCCACATGATATATATATGAAGGTCCATTCATGGAATATTCCATATTCCATGAACCTTGTCTTAACTATGTCAACGATGATATGGTGGTCCCAATACAAAATCACATTTCCAACACCAAAACACAGTTGGGGTTTTTAAACTATAGGCATGAGGGAAAAATCATGCCATTGGTGGTGGATAGGGTGGAGAAGTAAATGCTCCTCGGGACGGCAAGACTCAAACCCTATGCTTGGTTTTTCATGGATGAGAGATTCATTTGTCATTACTATGGGTATTCTCTGTTCGGCTCTCTGGTTTAATAACGCGTGGAGGACTGGCTCACCTTGCACATTTGGAAGGTATGCTCTCCACCTAGGTTTGCAGCATTATTACTTTGTTGTTTTCAGATGGAGGATTTGCATAATTATAACTACAATATATTCCTTTTTGTAGATGACAACACTTCCATCTCGTGGGCCGTGGTGTCTACCAGGATGTCAACAAATACCCTTCACAGGTAATCCCTATAAAAACAATCTTAAACTATTGCCTCTATGTATAGATGATTTGAACAGATCTTTGAGATTGGTGTTGTAATGGTGAATGATTTGGTTAAGGGTTTCGACTGTGTAAGGTTTTGTTTATATTAAAGGGCCTCCAAAGATGTGTATGAAATTATGGTGTTTAGGATGTTTTGAGTATGGAGCCTTCGGGCCATGACTGTCACGAGTCAACTCTGTAAATTATTTTAGGTTGGTAGCTTAAATGTATGGATTTGATGGTTAATGCAAACTTTGTGTTTTCATTTTAATGATGGGTCTTAAATTATGGAAGTACCATTGCTTGCAATGGTGCCTTTGTTTGAATCATGACTATGTAGATTTATTTGTAAATTATAGAAGGTATAATTGTATGCATTCACTACTGGGGTTTATTCATTGATATTGTCACTAGCTTGGAAAGGCTGTGACCCTATGTATTTATCTATATGTACTTAAACTCTTGTTTTGGTATTTAAATGGAGGTCCTATGTATTGGTTTTAAATGGATATTTTAACTTACTGTCATGCCATTTCTTGCAATGGCACCTCTGTTGACTCATGACTATGTAATTTATTATTGTAAAAGTTTATTTTAATGGTGGATAATGATGTATTTTACTTACATGTGATTTAATTTGGGGATGGCCATAACCTTGGCTTATCATTGCGAAATGAGTGTTCCTTGGCTAAGATAGCGCATATAGTGGTTCCTTTTACATGGATTATGTTAATGGGTTTTTGTTACTTCTTGGCCGTGATCCTTGATGAAGAATGCAACATGTATTTTTGGTTTTATATTACTGTGGGACATTGACAGAGAAAGGGTTTCAATTATGGCTTAATGTTGGGTTTTGGGATCGAGATTTGATACCTGCAATTCCAACCTTTAAGTGAAAAGCTTATCCTGTGTGAATTTTCGTTGTTTATTCCTTTATGTAATTTAGTTTTGTTATTGTAGTTTCTTTTGGTCTATGTGGAAAATTGTAAATCCTTGCAACATTGTTAATTTTGCCTGATCGAATCCTGCAGGATTCGATGTTTTACGTGGATTGATATAACCCATGTTTTTAATTATATGAGACCACGGGATTTGATCCTGGGCTGCATTGTTCTGTGGTTTAAATTTGTATGCATGGATTTTGTTTGGTAGAAGTGCCAAGAGGAACCGATCCTGAAACCTTGAAATGGATACGATATTCAATCATTATTTTGTACTAGGTTTATGGCTGATAGTAAATAATGTGTTTATTGTTTATAATAATCGAGCCTTCAGACCTTGGTAGGTCTTGATGGATGGCATACGATGTGGGTAAAGATATAAAGTGGAAAATATCTGTTTGTAGTTTGTTTATGGTAATTGGTAGGTTTTCAAAATAGGTTAACTCTGTTTTATCTTGTGTTTATATATATTGTTTAAAGTTTTAGCAATGATAATTAAGTTATTATTTTATGCATAGATTTTATGCCAAGGTTATAGGTAATAGTTTGTTTATTTTAATTAATGCAATCCTGCTGGCAATATGAAATCTTCCAGCGGGTAAAGATATAAAGTTAGTTTTTAAATACTTATAGGTTGATAAAGTTCCTCAATTAGGGTTAAGAAGATTTAGGTACAAAATCTCTGATGTTATTTCTATGTTTTTAACCATGAAATAATAAACAGGAAAACTAACTCACTTAAAAATATAGACTCTGTTTTTAAGAGATACCTCTATTCGAGAAGACTGAGATTTAACCTGTAAATAATAAAATGCAGAAAATAACAAAGACAAAACCCTCTTTACTGATAAAGCTAAAGATGATAGTCAACCATTTATAAATATGAAGAAGATATATTTTCCAAACTAGAGTATCATGTTTGAGTAGATAAAATAACCTAACCTATGTTAAAAGAAATACATATGTTAGGGAATAACGAATTTAACCTATAAGTGAAGAAATAAGTAATGCAAAAAATAATCTAGCGATAGAAAATAAATGAAAATTATCCATTCAGAATTTAATCTCCTCGCTTAATAAGAAAACCTGTGTAAATTGCAAGGGAAAGGTCAAGAACCTCATACCTGCAAGTTGAAGCTATTTTAATGGATGAAAATCCTACACACTCAAATAACCAGTATTAACAAATTCATAGACAGATCTGACGACTGTTCAGATAACCGAATAACTTGGGAACTACCACGTTCCACCCAACCATGACCCGAAACCATTCTTGGTTTCAATATGTATCCCCACGGGATGGTTCCAACAAGCAAGTAGCTTAGAGCTCCTAAGGTAAGGCTTCCCTATCTTGGATATCAGGTTCTGTATCAGTTTCCTTTATCCTCTTATAGAAAAATGTTCTCCAAGAACTCTATTGAATCTCCTCAAGTAGAATTATGGAATCACCAAAAGATAGATAGATCCCCAAGCCTCTCTTTGGATTTTGTCTTTATAGACAGACTTTTTAGGGAAAGGGGCAGTTAAATAAAGAATCATTTGAGTTCTTAAAATAACCCTTTTATTTAATTTAGGTAATTTTAGTATTTAATTTAGGAACTTTTGACTAGTTCCTACTTTGACTCTTGTAGGTATTTTAAAATTTAACTTAGGAAATTTTTAGTAGTTCCTAATTGAATCTTATAGGTATTTTAATATTTAATTATCATTAGTAATAATAATAACATGTGGATCCTTTCTTTATTACTTATAGTTACTAGTATTATTACTATGCTTACTCTTTTATAAAGATCATGTATAAATTATATATTTATATATATACCATTTGTTAACATTTTATCTTTAGGTATGATATAGCATGATCCAAAATCATATGACACTTTTCTTTTACCTTAGCCACTTTCTTTAAAAACGCCTTTAGGTAGGGGTTAGGTCAACTAGGTTACGAAACTCTAAACCTCCATGCTTGTCAGATTCCCTCGTATAACATGGTAGTTATTTAGTACTTTGAGGAGATACAAAATTTTGAAATTTCATATACTCACTTAAAAATAGGTAAGGTGAGATCAATATTTTATCATATTCATTTTCACTCAACATATTAACTTTTTAGTACCTCCTGGAACTTATCCAGATCCCATACTCAACGTTAAAAACAGGTAGTGACAAACTTAGTGAAATTCCAGAGCTCCTTGCTCAACACTAATGCTAGGATGTATTTGTAGGATACACCTAGGGATACAATGACTAAGGATCCGATGTTCCATAGATTATGCTTAACATCAACTTGAAAGGATCCAGGGCTTATTCCCAACACTTCCAATTTTATCTTTTCATGTGCTTCAGAGCTTCATGCTCAACATAAATGTTTCATCACTCATGTGTTCTAGAGATTCTCACTCAACACAAATATAATTACTCATGTGCTCCAGAGCTCGTCACTCATCACAAACATCAAATACTCATGTGATTCAGAGCTCCCCTCTCGACACAAAACATCTTATCAATTATGTGCTTTAGGGTCTACACCCAACACATGAAATCATATATATATAACATATGCAATTGGATTACTCCCAATATACAAAACAAATCATCATGTTCCTGTGCAGTGGAGTCTTAGGCCCAATATACCAAATAAAGAATCAAAGTAACATCATAATAAATGGGGCTTATGCCCATAATTGTTAGGTCCAAAATTAGGATATTACATCCCTCCCCACTTAGAACAACATCGTCCCTTGTGTTCTAGGGACTCAGAATGAAATCATGAAACAAGGTGGGGTAAGCATTTCTCATGGTGGATTCATTCTCCCAAGTAGCCTCATCGACCTCGAAGTGCTTCCATTACACTTTCAACTTAACTATGGTGCACCTCCTGAGATGCACCTCTCTCTTATCTAGTATATGAAGGGGTTCAGGTGCAAAATACCCTTTAGGTTGCACCTGTAATAAAGACTAATCAATCACATGTTTAGTATCATAAACATATTTCTTTAATAAAGATGCATGGAAAACATTATGCACTCTTATGTGAGTGGGTAAAGCTATTTCATATGCCACTGGCCCTCTCTTGGTCGGTATCTCAAAGGGTCCACAAAATCTAGGTGCTAACTTACCACACCTTCCCAAGATCAATGAGCTTTGTTTTTCTTTTACTTTAAAGTAAACATGGTCACCTATCTGATAATATTTATGTTTTCTTTTCTTATCTGCATAGCGTTTCTGGTGGTCTTGTACTTCTTTAAGGTTCAGTTGGACCTTGGTAACCAATTTTTCCATGTCCTTTAGTAATTTGGGCCCTAACATGAGCTGATCCACTAGGTTATCCCAAGTAACTGGTGTTCTACACTTTCGTCCATAGAGTACCTCAAAGGGACTTATCTTGGCTGAGGTCTGGTATCCATTTTTATATAAAAAATCTACAAGATGTAGGTAATATTCTCACTTGGTGGGGTTGTACATGACATACATCATAAGCATGTACTCTACAATATGGTTTACCCATTCTGTCTTCTTATCTGTCTATGGGTGGTAAGAATTACTAAAGTTCAACTGTGTCTCTAAACCGAATAATAAGGATCTCCAAAAGTTTCCAGTAAACTTAGTATCTCAATTCGAGACAATTCCTTGGCATACCCTGCAATCTAAATATCTCTTTTTAAGAATATGTCGGCAATGTTTACTTCCTTGTAGTTCGACTTCATTGGAATGAAGTGTGCTGCTTTTGACAATTTGTCAACTACTACAATGTTAAAATCATTTTGATTCTTACTCTTAGGTAGACCCATGATGAAATCCATACTAATGACCTCCCGCTTCCATTCTAGAATGGGTAATGACAGTAGAAACATTGAAGGATGCTGGTTCTTAGCTTTGACCAGCTGACATTCTTGACATTTTGCGATAAACAACGCTATGCCGGCCTTTAAATTAGGCCAAAAAACGTTTTTATTTACTGTAGATCTCATCTTTTGATATGTCGGATGCCTGATGAAATTCTGTGAGGATGTTAGACCTGATGTCCCCTCCTTCCAGAACATACAATCCCTGTTTGGACCATAACAGCCCCGTTTCGTCTACCTTGTACTCTTTTTGTTGTTGAAACAACTTGTCCTCTTGGACCTTCTTAAGGATATCAACATAGAAAGTTTCAACTCTATTGGTCGTTCTAATCCTCTCATGTAAATATGAATCAGTTTGAATTAAAGTCACCTCATATATCATATGAGCTCGTCAGCTCAAACCATCGACAATTTTATTTTCCTTTCCATTTATATGCTTTAGCTCGAAATGGTACTCACTATGGAAAGCCAACCATATAGCTTTCCTGGCATTCAGACAAATATATACTTCAGACTCATATTGTCTATTTCATAAGGAATTTCTTCCCCATGAGGTAGTATCTCAACATCTTCAAGGTGTGGATGATGGTTGCTAACTCAAGATCATGGGTGGGGTAGTTTTGTTCATGTTCTTTTAACTTCCACGATTCATAATAGATCACATAATCATTCTACAAGAGGAATCCTCCAAGCCCTTCCTTGCTTGCATCTCTGGAAACACTAAAATCCCCATCAGGATCCACAATTTGTAGTATTGGTGCAGTCGTCAAAAGTTTTCTAATATTTTGAAAACTTTCCTCGCACTTGGTCGTCCATAAGAAGTTGTTTTCCTTCCTTCACAAAGTGGTCATGGGACAAGCTATCCTCGAGAAGTTCTCAATGAACTTATGAACTTCTGGTAGTAACTAGATAATCCCAAAAAGGATCTAATGTCGGCGACACTAGTAGGGGTAGGCCAATCCTCTATAGGTTTAATCTTTTTCAGTTCCACAACTATCCCTTTCTTGGAGATGATGTGACACAAGTACTATATTTATGGTTTGTAAAAATCACATTTACTAAACTTGGAGTAGAGTTGGTGTTCATGTAACACCTATAGAACTATGCAAAGGATCTCCTCATGTTCTTCTTTACTCTTAGAGTAAACTAGGATGTCGTTTATATAGACCAATTTTTTTTGTCCAGATATCTACTGAAGATATTATTCATCATACACATAAAGTTCATAGGTACATTGTGTTAAATGTTCATATGCTAAGCTAGATCATTAGTATTTCATTTTGATTTCATAACAAAAGCATATAAACAGGATCACTGAAAGATAGACAAGCACAACCATACAAAAGGAGAACACAAAGATTTATCCTAGGAAAACCCTAAGGGGAAAAACCCAACAAAAGCTTCCTCAATATAAATGCCCCAAAAGATAAAAGATAAAACCAACAAGGAGATCAAAGCATGATCCTCCTCCTTCTCCAGCTACTTCTCTTCTCCACTAATGCACTACACAAGTGAGAGTGTGCGTGTCTCAAATGAGGAGCACCACACCTCTATTTATATTCATCCATTCACTTGAATTAACTCATCTGACATGTAGGATCAAGTTAATCATGTAGGCTTGAGTTACACATGTAGGCTTGAGTTAATCATGTAGGCTCGAGTTACACATATAGGCTCAAGTAACCACACTGGGGTGCTAATGACCCACCTTTACAAATAGAGGGGACAACCTCATGACTCTTATTAGTTCTTTCGATTAGAAGCATCAGGGTACAAGATAATACAAGTGGTTCTCCCGGTAGGACCATCGAGGACCACAAAAGATACATATAGAATATTTTTCGAAGTTACAATATTTCAACACATTGGTCAACCCGAATGGAATCACTACAAACTCGTAGTGTCCGTACCTCATATGAAAGGTGGTTTTATAAATATCCTCATCGTAAATCCATACCAGATGGTACCCAGATCATAGGTTGATCTTTGAAAAGATCTTGGCTCCTCCTATTTGATCGAAAAAGTTATTGAGCCAAGGGAGTGGGTATCGGTTCTTGATGGTCATCTTGTTAAGTTGACGGTAATTGATGCACATCAACATCGTACCATTTTCCTTATTTATGAAAAGTATCAGTGATCCCCAAGGGGACACACTCGGTCAGATATATCCCTTCTCAATCAACTCCTGCAACTTCATTTTGAGTTCCACCAATTTTGGTGCGCTCACAGGCTAAGGGGATTTTAAAGCCGGAACTGACCCTGGTGTTAGTTCTATGGAATAATCTAAGTCTTTCTTTGGTGGTAATCCTGAGATTTCTTAAGGAAATACATCCTTGAAGTCTACAAGAACTGGAAAGTCCTTGATGTGCTGTTCTCTTTCAGCTTCTATGTCTTGGATGTTTACTAAAAACAATTTGCAGCCTTTTCTAATGCACTTCTTTGCTTATAAAGTGGATATCTTCCTTATAGAAAATTTATTAGGTATGCCTTGAATCTTTACCAGATTCCCTTGGCTATATGTACATAATATTGACTTGTGTAAGAAATCAAGCATGACATGGTGTTGTTCCAACTAGTCCATGCCGATAAGTATATCATACGATCCTAAGGGTAGGATGTTCATGTTTATTTTAGTAGGAGAACCATTCAGGTTTACCTCATAGTATTTAACTATTTTAGAAACCTTTCATTTCTTACCTATGGATAATTGTGCCAGCCAGGGTTTCTCATGTTTAACCTTGTCTAGTTTACATATATCAACATTTTTAGGAGACACATAGATTCTACAATCACTGGGGTCAATCATATTGAAATAGAAGTGTTGGAAACCTTACCTTCTATCTCAACCATGGTAGCCTGGTGTTCTTCTTGTCGGCCATCCAAGACTGAATCAATCAGCAGTGTTCCAACTATGTTCTATACTATTGGTTCTTCTTGTAAGTTGTGCAAGAATTCATTGGAATTTTTATTACAGTCTCGAGCATAATGGGGCCCTTGGAATTTCCATCATTTGATTTGCAGTGGGGAAACATTGGTTCCCCAATTTTATGCTGGTTTGTTAGCATTTAGTTCTGGTACATATGGCTTTGTACCAGTTATGTTAAAGTTCTTATTGGCTGGAAAGTTGTTGTTTTATTTTTTGTAAGGTGGTGGGTTGAAACATAGTTTGCTATTGTTCGATAAGGTCCTAGACCTGTCTATGCTTCTATTGATATTTTCTTTCCCTATATTTCCATGCTCATATAAAATCCTATATTTGTGTAGGGTGGTGTCCAATGTTTTAGGCATGTAAAATTCAATCTTCTCCCAAAAGTTAGAAGGAAGAAATCCTTAAAACTATTGTATTTTCACTTTCTCGTCCTTTATGTAAGGCATATAATGTAGCATATCAAAAAGTTTGTTAATGAAAGAATCCAAGTCATGGAACCCATCATTAACTTGTGAAATTATTTCACCTTTCTGTCAAAGAATCTTTCAGACAGGTATTTCTCCTAAAAAATCTTGCGAAAATTACTCCATTGGATTGCTCTTACCTCATCTTTCTTGGTATGCTTTGCTAGATTTTTATCATTCAAGCTAGCATTATGATCTTATGGTATTTAACTAAGAGAATAACATGCACATCAATAAAACACAAGAGACAAGAGAAACAAAGAATTTTCCTCGGGGAAACCATAAAGGAGAAAATCCCACAACTTCCTCAAAGATAGAATAAACACCAGAAGTAAAACCTGAAAACATAAAGATGATCTCCTGACAGAAGTAGTCTCTCTCTTGTCCCAGCAACTTCTCTCTCACTCATGCACCCTAATGAGTGAGTGTGTGTATGATAAATAGAGAGGCTTACTCTCTAGTTATATTCTTTCATTTACTTAATGTCCTCTCCAACATGTCGTCCTCACTTAATAATTACTTATTAGAGCCGACATCTCTAGGAGAGTCTAGTAACCCTAGTGACCCATAACTTGTGGGGACTTTGCCTCCTCTGACCAACAAGGAGGGTTATCCTTAACACAATGGTGGGGACTATTTCCCTGACCTACAATAACTCACCCAGGGCCAACTTCTCTAAGATAGTCTAATAACCCTAGGGCCCCACAACTGTGAGAACTTTAACCCTTGAACAATAGCAGGGTTACCCATAATGACTTTACATGACTTGTTTACATTATTGAATCTCTCCATAGGAAATTCGAGGCATGAAATGACTCAAATACATTATAGATACTTCCTGGAATAAACATCAGGGTACAATACATAAGATATACAAGTGAATACATTTCAAAGTTACAATTACATCAACACTCCCTCTTAACTAGGAAAGTATTCTCTCGACATAATTTATCAGCACAAGTCTTCTTCTTTGTATCATCTGGACAATCATCGAGTTCTCATCATCTTCAAGTCATCTTCATCTTTAGGTCATCTTTCATCTTCTAGTCATCTTTATCTAGATCTAGATCATCACTGGATCTAGATCATCATCACTGGATCTAGATCATCACTGGATCTGGATCATCTCTGCTGGATCAACATCACTAGATCTGGATCATCACTTGATCTGGATCATCATCACTGGATCTAGATCATCACTCAATATGGATCATCTCTACTGGATCAACATCACTAGATCTCGATCATCACTTGATCTGGATCACCATTGCTAGATCATCATCACGGGTGCTATCTCATGATTCTTCTCATCACAGGAATTTCTACAAAGCTCGCCCTTTTTCATGCTAGTTGTAGGCCTAGCCTCCATGTTTCTTCTTCAATGCTAATATCTGACCCTAAGTCAAAATGGTCCACCCAACACTTACATCCGACCATGAGAGGAACACATCCAACACCATGTCAGAAAGGCACACCCAACACTCACATCTGACCATGCAGGAACACATCCCACAACCCTGTCAAAAAGGCCCAGCACTTACATTCACCAGCATGATAGGACACACCTACTATCATTTGTGAAAATGCACAACACTCACAACCACCATCATTATAGGACACACCTACTATCATATGTGGAAAGGATTAGCACTTACATCCACTGAGCATGGTAGGAAACACCTACTACCATCTATGGAAAGGCACATCACTCACATCCACCAGCATGGTGGGACACACGTACTACCATCTGTGGAAAGGAACAACACTTACAATCACCAGCATGCTAGGACACACCTACTACATCTGTGAAAAGGCACAACGCTCACATCCACCAGCATGATAGGACACACCTACTATCATATGTGGAAAGGCCATCACTCACATCCACCAGCGTGATAGGACACACCTACTATCATCTATGGAAAATATCTTCACTTACATCTGATCATGTGGGAACCAATCCCACAGTCACATCAGAATGGCTCCCATCCCTAGGCTAAGGATTCTTGGTAACTAATGAGGTGCCTATATTCTCCCAGAGAATGGCATCAACCCTTAAATCTGATCAAGTGGGAACACATCCCTTATTCACATCAAAATGGCTATGCACTCATATTTGATCATGTGAGAACACATCCTACAGTCATATCAGAATGGCCCTTAGTCCTAGATTGAGCTTTCCTGGTAACTGAATAGGTTCCTCCATTGCAAGAATGGCATTTAGTACTTATATATGATCATGTAGGAACGAATCCTATAGTCACATCAGAATGGATCAACACACACATCTAACATGGAAGGAACTAATCCTCTCACCATGACAGAATGGATTAGCCCTTACATCTGACCATGGAAGGAACCAATCCTCTCACCATGTCAGAATGGCTCATAGAATCGCCACTTTTCTTTGGAGGGAACCTCGATCTAGAGAAGACCAAGCTTCTCCCCGAAGTATTCAAACTTCACTCTAGCCAATGGATTTGTCAACACATCATCTATATTTTCATCCATCGCAACATACTAGAGCTTCTATGCTCCTCTCTGCACCATACCCCTGATATAGTGATATTTTATCTCGATATGCTTCGACTTGTCATGGAACACCGGGTTCTCTGAAAACTTCACACAACTCTAGTTGTCACAATATATACAAGTAGCATCCAACTGGAGATCAAATAAATTATATAGTATCTTCCTTAGCCATACTAACTCACAACTAGCTGAACAAGCCACGGCATACTCTGCTTCAGCTGTACTTAGTGCCACACATGATTGCTTCCTTCTAAACCAAGAGATCACAACTGATCCCATACTAAAGCAAGACATTGAAGTTCTCTTCCTATCGATGGCACTGCCTGCCCAATCTAAATCAACATAACCCTACAGGTTAATCTTCTGATTCACCTCATACTTGAGCCCATAATCAACTGTACCCCTCAGGTGCCTCAGAATATGCTTTGCAGTAATCAAATGAACATTTCTCAGATCTATCAAGAACTGGCTCAAGGTGTTCATAGCAAATCAAATATATGGTCTCATGTTCATCAGGTACATTAAGGACCCAATCATCTAATGATACATCATAGCATCAACCACTTTTGATGAAGCATCACTCAATAGCTTCAGGTTCAATGCCATAGGTGTGGTCATGGCCTTCCAGTCCATCATCCCGAACCTCTTCAGGATCTCTATTGCATACTTCCCTTGTCCTAGGGATATTCCATCCACATTCTACCACACCTCCATGCCTAGAAAATAGTGCATCGACACATCACAGGAGCATCACTCGTCATTTGCCTTCAACCTTAAAGAAAAGGTTTGAATTCACTTTACTCTTAGTAAATCCTAGAGTCATCAGTAATCTATCCATCTTGTTGTACCATGTCAAACCTCAGGATCTACTATATTCACTCCCTCTGAAGTGGAGCATCATAGTCCCTCTATTTTTCATACTCTCTACACCAGAGTGACAAGTAGCTTCCTATGCTACAAATATTCTATGTATCCATTTAGGATCACTGGATACTAAGATCATGTATCTTGAAATTTTTTTTTTCAAAAGTTCTTCACGCACCCATCTGTGAGCTTGTCATCCTCTATAGGATTTCATCTTCAACCTTGTAGAAAAGGTTAAGATCTTCATCAAGGTCATCATGTATGTGTTATCCCATGGGTGTATTTTGAACTCGTACAAGGCCTTCTTTCATTTGCACACATGATTCTTCCTGTCATGTGTCTCAACTCCCACTGGCTACAAATGTCTCTTCATAGTCTATGCCTTATTTTCATGAGATTCCTCATGCTATGAATCTTTCCTTGTATCCCACGATATTTCCATCTACTGCATGATGGAATTACAAATTTCCCTTCATGTATTGATACTGCATCCTAGACATCATTCTTCTTTAATTGGTCTTCCCTTTCTTCTTGGTTACTTCTTCATATCTGGAAGGTTCTACATCAATTGTTACGGAGAGAAATTCCTATGGCTTGGGGTACCACAACAGACAGCTTGACTCCAGGAATCAATCCTTTCCTATTTGCAAGAGAAACCAAATATCTAATAGTAAAGGATCTTGATTTGTACCTTATTCTGGACAGTTGATCTAGATCCCCGTTGAGCTTTTCCACTCTAGCATATATAATTAATAACATATAACCATTTAAAAGAATCCATGGATCAAATACTCATTTAAATACACATTATTGGACAGGAAAAGATATTTATATTGATATAAAATAGATATTACAATAGTGACAACCTTTGTCGGCACTTCTACGAATTGGAGAAATTGAGTCCCCCACTTGGGCCTCTACTACTTCAATCCTCCATCTCTCAATAGCAAGATCACAAGAAAAATGCAAGCTTGGGAAGAACACAAAGTGCTCCAAGGGACAAAGGGATGCAAACTCAAATATAAGCTCCAACAAGAATGGACTATAGTTTTCTTGCTCTTCAATTTCTCCCTTTCAATGTATCCAAAGGGTTCCTTATATAGCTCTTCAATGGGGCAATGGAAGGTCGAATCCGAGCGATCTAAAGGAATATGGAAGGTCAAGATACAAGTGACTCAGATCCACATCAAGGAAAACTCCAAACTCATTTGGCCTTTTGCACACATCTCGATGTACACGGTTTTAAGGTTCAAGCCTGTGTATATACACGAGAAAGGGATTAAAATTAATGTATGGAAATTATTGCATGTTTTTAGGGATGATCTTGGAAACATCAAAGATACAAAAATGGTCCATGGGGTCTAAGGAGTCTGTAGAGGGGCAGGGAAGGCCATAAAAGTGTGATTCACCATGTGTGGTAAAATCAGCTATAACAGATGCCCCCTAATGTGTGAGGTCATAGGGGTCATACGATGACCGAAATACATTATAAGTCCATCTTAGAAGTGGAGTGATGAAGAAAATAGTGGAAGAACTAGCCATCCAATCAATACAATATAATGATCAAAATCTCCACATAACTGCAAGTAGATATAGTAGTCTCAGATACATAACAGTCCAATGGCCATGAATAGGCATGATACAAAATATGACATGTGTGGTCATCGCCATGTACAATATAAATAGCTCAGAATATCGATTATGAAGATATACAAAGGATCATGATCTCCATGAAGGTTGAAGATATATAGTGTATCAAGATCTCCATAATGGCTGGAAATATCTGACATATACTAGAATCAAGTCACGAGAGCTGAAATCTCATGAACACTAACACGATCAAGGAGGTAGCATATATGAGATGCCACCAATTTGGAAGGTCATCTACACAAACCGCTACGAGTACATGTCCTACTATGTGAATAGAGGTGTCGTAGTTGAACACAGTAGTCCATCATCTGATTACTGGTCATTGATGTATACCATTAATAGACACGAGATCACCCATAGATAATGATAATGGGAATCAAGGTACTAAATTGCAAACTAACAAGTGTGGATAAATGTGTTGAGGTCGAACACTTGAGAGAATCCCTCGATTAGGGGACATTGATGTATTCCCAAAAAATTGTCAATGGTGAGAGAACCTACCATTGATGACTACAAGTCTCAAGGCACTAAAAAATGACTCTAGATTCCTATACCAGAATAAATGATCTGAAGTCGATGGGATGAAATCCGTTGGAAGGAGGGCATTAAGGAATCCCCCATCATCGAACACGAGGTACTCAGTAAAGATGTATAATGTGGGAGGACTCGATCATAATGTGCATGAACCAGTACTAGTACTGGGAATGGCCAACATGCAAAGTCAAGATAATTGAGGAATGGCCGAATCAGGTTTCAACTTCCTTCGAACAAGAGCATAAATGCAAATGGTGACTGAATGTAGGCAGCATAGACTCGATATACAAAACTGGGACATCTCTGCGACATAGGAGGCATCGAAAGAGGCTCCATAGGGACTAAAAGCTTAACTAGTCTATGGAGACAAAATCAGAGAGACAAGTACAACTCCTAAAGTCAAACTATTAACCCAACCAACAGATGTGATATACAGTGCTCTGTTCGAAGGTGACACGACTCGACTACTGCCAAAGATAACATCTTTTCTTGTCTGGATTTTTGGTTTTTTTATTTATTTTTAACTTTTTCAAATATTTTTAAAAGAGTGAAAAAGAATAAACTCTCTTTATAGTTACATACAAGGAGGAGACGAGTGTCAAATGGGAAAACAAACTAGTTCCAAGCAGCGGAACATACCTATGCTCAATGCAAGGACACATGTGTAGGATATCGACACTTGGGGGAAAGTCCCCTCCTGGTAAAAATAGGGCACCAAGCTGCAAAGGATATATAAAATGGATCTACATGGCTAGACATGAGACAAGATTGGGCTATATGGCTGATACTCAAAGTTAGGGAAGTTGGCATAAGGCTCAATGAGGCATGCAAATCTCAAGAAAATGCAATTACAACTTGACATAAGGGAGTCTTGCGGAAACAGGCCAGCAAAAATATCAAGAGGAGTATGAGGCTCTTGTGAAATATCATGGTGATACTATAGAAAGGACTCCCACACCCTAAAGAATAGAGTGTCGACATGGGCACCAAATGCAAACAAGGAATTAACTAGGGCACCCATGTAAGGTCAAACTCTACCATTCACATCATGTCACTTCTAAAACAACAAGAAGGTTCTGTGCTAGGATATAATGGGTTCCTACCTAAGGTTATAATGAAACAGTCATAAGGTCATGAAAAATGCAAACAAAGGTGAGATCTAACCTATATGGAAGTTTAAATATCATACCTGAAATCGGCACGAACAGGTCAAAACAATGGTCAAAATGACGCTCAAAATGTTCTCCTACATCATCATATTAGTAAAAAATGGTCCAAAACTATAGAAAGGGGGTAAAAATTTTCAAAAATTTGAAAATTTTCTATAAATAGCAAAAAATTCAAAACATTATATATCATTTGAAATTTTTACCCAATTGAGCTCAGAACTTCAAACGTGAATTCCGGGAGTTTTAGCTGGGGGAATTTGACACCGTTTTTTCTAGGTAAATTCCCATGCCCTGCTCTTTCATTTGCATGTAAATTTTTGTAATTTACATGGTCAAAATTTATTTCTAGGCCAATCTAAGATATGTTCCTAGGCCCACGTGGAAATCACCGATTTTTCTGCATATAGGGTTGGCTATACGCAGAAAAATGGCTCAAAGTCACGTACATACACGACTATTTTGCAGATAGTCACATATGCAGCTACATTTAAGTTTTTCTAAGACATGTAATGACCAAAACTTAAATTAATTGTGCAGGATGGTTCTATAATGGAGGGAACAAGAGCATGGGGATGTAGAAGAAGCAGTACGGGGTGATCTAAAGGCTCAACAAGCTCTTTGTGCATGCAGGCTCTACAAGTTTTGGTGTCTTGGGGGATTAAGGGCCAAACCAAGACTGCTGTAGATGCTAGTAGACTACTGGGATCCTGACTCAGAGTCTTTCCATATTGGTGAGATGTCCCTCACTATAGAGGTGGAGGACATATACTTCATTATAGGATTGTCCCAATGGGGGGAAGTGGTGAACCTACATTCTTGCAGGCCCGAAGGTGGCCTCACCATAGATGAGTATATCACTATATATTGTTATCTAGAAATGGAGAAGGTTGGGAGTCAGATCCCAACAAACTCCATACAGGTACTAGGCCTGAAGGCCATACTACTGACACTTGGCAAGATAGCAGGGATAACCTCACTCCACTAGGCCTTGCGTCCCTTTATGTTCTATGCAGTAGAGTGCATGATACCCATATTTTACGATTGGAGTACTGTGATGTTGAGTAACATGAAGCAACAAATCAGTGACTGCAAGATGAGTAGGGTACAAAACTTCAGTTTTAGTGCTATACTGAGCACATTCTTCTTTAAGCGTGTTCTAGGACTCAGCCCTAGAGTTGATGTTCCTCTTCATGGGGTTTGAGATCCATCCCAACGATGTTGGGAAGATACGATGCATAGACTGTGTGGAGGTAGGGTGTCCAACCCCTATCCAGCTTACTTCTTTCCATGGTGGCAGCAACAGATAGTTACCATCAATGAGTACCCCTATGCGGGGATATATTTTTGGGGAGATCTCAATATGCCTCTACCACCAAGATCAGCATACGGTGACATTGGTAACGAATCCCAACACTCTTTTTAAGTTTTTTGAATTATTAGTTTTTTTGTGTTTTTTTATATATAGACTCAAAAGACATGTTTTTGCATGACATCCTGTCATATGTATGCAAATGTAGGACCACGATGACCTGACGGTTTCCGTCATTATAAATGGAGGGGAAGAGGAGATGACATCATGGGTGTGGATGCATAGTGAATTCTCCAAAGCACCCACACATAATTTGTGTGGCTGACACATAGGGTACCTATGGCGCAGGTCGAGGACTTGCCTAAGGCCTTGTAGCGTCAGGTGGTGTGTGTACCATGGGCATAGGTGCGGTTGTTTCGATGGCTAGATAGAGCCGTGGTGACTTTCCATGACCAGAGCCCCCCTCCTCCTCCCTAGGATTAGAAACCTGGGAGTGATAAATTTTGTACTACTATGTATCTATATTTTGGTGGCTCGGAAGCCCCATTTTTGTATTATGACACTTATGTATTATCACATTTTGGATGTTTAATGAAATCTTTTTATGATAATCGATTTATTTATTTACATGTGTAAAAATGTATGTTTGTGATGAGCTTATTGTCTATGAAACAAATGCCAATCTAACACATAGTTAGCATATGAGTCAGCAACTTGATTATAAATTCTTGGAACATGTATGTATGTTATGTTGTCAAATTTCCATTCTAACAATATCACACGTAAGAATCTTCGCAATAATGTTGGATCCCTAACATGATACAAGCCATTAAGCTATGACACCACTAACTACGAATCAAGACGTACCTCAAGAGAGAGAACACCATGTGAAATGGAATCTCATAGAAGCTCGATAACGATAGTATATTCAACAACATTATTTGAGAGGGCCATAAACATACGCCTCCTGAAGACAATACTTGACCCGTAGGAGTATAAATCACGCAAGCAGTAGAGGCTGAGTATTGAGTGTGGCGGCTAGCACCATCAGCGAATCCTATGTAAATGGAAGAATCCATCAACATATGTCATAAGAAATGAAAGCTAATCAACAAACCCGATCACCATAAGAAATACCTAACTATGCAAAATAGTGTAGAATAATATACAATAATCAACCCTAGATGAATATCATGCATAGTACTTTTTAAGATAGAGCCCATTTCTAGGCTCCACCAAGGTTGTCCCTTCATAATATACCAGCTCATAGGCACCCTTCTCTAACACACATTTGACCATGTAAGGACCATTCCACATGGGATGAATCTTCCGTTTCCCCAAGGGTTCTTTAGCTTGATCCCAGAAAAGGACCAAATCTCCTTCACTAAACCTCCTCGGACGGACATATTTATCATATTGGACCTTAATGCGACGCTTATTTACTTCTAGAGCCACTAAAGCATCTTAGTGCTGCTCATCAAGCTGCTCTAAATGGACCAAATGTTATTCCAATGGGGAAGTATTTGGTAAGAGCTCTATGGCTAGCTTTAATGAGGGGATTTCACATTCAATCGACAAGACAGACTCCACTCCATGTACAAGCTAATATGGAGAAAAACTGGTGGCAGTCTTAACCGCGATTTTATAATCCCACAAAGCAGGATATAACATGATATGGCAATTGGTATTGCTTTGTGTGAGGGTTTGTTGGAGAATGGTGTTATGGAGAGAAATTCTTATGGCTTGGGGTACCACAACAGATAGCTGGACTCTAGAAATCAATAATTTCCTATATGAAAGAGAAACTAAATATCTAACGCCTAAAGGATCTTGATTTGTACCTTATTTCGGACAGTTGATGTAGATCCCCGTTGAGCTTTCCAACTCCAACTTGAATTGATAAATTGATTCCTCAACATTCAATAAACAAGACAAGCATGCTATACATAATTGTGTTAGACCTACTCTAGCATATATAATCAATAACATATAAGCATTTGAAATCATCCATAGATCAAATATTCAATCAAATACACATTATTGGACACGAAAATATATTTCTATTAATATAAAATAGAGATTACAATCGAGACAACTTCTGTTGACATGTCTACGAATCAGAGAAATTGAGTCCCCCATTTGGGCCTCCACCACTTCAATCCTCCATCTCTCGATAGCAAGATCACAAGCAAAGGTAAATCTTGGGAAGAACACAAAAGTGCTCCAAGGGACAAAGGGATGCAGAATCAAGTATAAGCTCCGACAACAATGGACTATAGTTCTATTTCTCTCAATTCCTCATGCCTTCAATGTATTGAAAGGGTTCCTTATATATATCTTCAATGGGGTAATGAAAGGTCGAATCCAAGTGATCTCAAGGCATATGGAAGGCTATGAGACAAGTGAGTCAGATCCACATCAAGAAAAACTCCAAAATAATTTGGCCTTTTGCACACATCCCGATGTATGCAGTTTTAGGTGTCAAACCCGCGTATATACACCATAAAGGGTTTAAAAGTCACATATAAAATTTTTTACATGTTTTTAAGGATGATCTTGGAAACATGAAAGGAACAAAAATGGTCTATGGGGTCTAAGGAGTCTACAGAGGAATAGGGAAGGCCATAAAAACGTGATTCACCATGTGTGGTAAAATCAGCTATAACAGATGCCCCCTAATGTGTGAGCTCAGAGGGGTCATAAAATGTCTAAAATACATTATAAGTCCATCCCAGAAGTGGAGTGATGAAGAACCCATTGGAAGAATCAGCCATCCAATCAATACAATATAATGATCAAACTCTACACATAACTGCAAGTACATATAGTAGTCCCAGATACATAATAGTACAATGACCATGAATAGGCATGATACAAAATATGACATATGTGGTAATCACCACACACAATATAAATAGATAAAAATATCCATGATGAAGATATACAAATGATCATGATCTCCATGAAGACTAAATATATATAATGGATCAAGATCTTCATGATGGCTAGAAATATCTGACATAAATTGGAATCAAGTCACCAGAGCTGAAATCTCATGAACACTGGCACGATCAAGGAGGTAGCATATATGAGATGTCACCAATATGGAAGGTCTTCTACACAAAATGCTATGAGTACATGTCCTACTATGTGAATAGAGGTGTCGAGGTTGAACATAGTATTCCATAGTCTGATTATCGGTCATTGATGTATACCGTTAACAGACGCGAGATCATCAACCAATAATGAAAATGAGAATCAAGGTACTAGAGTGAAAACTAACAAGTGTGAATAAATGTGTTGAGGTCGAATACTTGAGAGAATCCATCTATCAGGGTACATTGATGTATTCCCCAAAAACTGTCGATGGCGAGAGAATTTGGCACTGATGACTGCAAGTCTCAAGGCACTAAAAAATGACTCTAGATTTCTATCCTAGAATAAATGATCTGAATTCAATGGGATGAAATCCACTGGAAGGAGGGCATTAATGCATCCCCCATCATTCAACGTGAGGTACTCAGCAAAGATGTATAATGTTGAAGGACTCGATCATAAGGTGCACGAACTAGTAACTGTACCAGGAATGGCCGACATGCAAAGTCAAGATAACTGAGGAATGTCCAACTCAGGTTTCAACTTCCTTCGAACAAGAGGATAAAGGAAAATGGTGATTGAATGTAGGTAGCATAGACTCGATATGTAGAACTAGGACATCTGTGCGACACATGAGGCATCGACAGAGGCTCCTTAGGGACTGGATGCTTAACTAGTTAGTGGAGATAAATGAGTACAGCTCCTAAAGTCAAACTATTAACCCAACCAATGGATGTAATATATAGTGTTCTATTTGGAGGAGAAATGACTTGATTGCTGCCAAAGATAACATCTTTTCTTGTCCAACTTTTTGTTTTTTTTTTAATTTTTTTTTGGAATTTTTCAAATATTTTGAAGAGCTTGAAAAAGACTAAAAGTGCTTTATAGTTACAAACTAGGAGGAGATGGGTGTCAATGTGCAAACAAACTAGTTCCAAGTAGTGGAACATACCTATGCTCAATGCAAGGACACATGTGTAGGATAATGACACTCGGGGGAAAGTCCCCTGCTGGTAAAAAGATGGGGAATCAAGCTGCAAAGGATATGTAAAATGGCTCTGCATGACTAGACATGAGACAAGATTGGGCTATATGGCTGATAATTAAAGTCAGGGAAGCTAGCATAAGGCTCAATGTGGTAGGAAAATCTCATGATAATGCAATTACAACTGGACATATACAAGGGAGTCTCGATGAAATGACCAACATAAAGTTCAAGAGGAGTATGGAGCTCTTGCTCAAGGACATGGAGGGGCTAAAAGGGACTCCCAGACCTAAGAGAGGACTCACAACATGGGTACCAGATGAAAAGGGGAGCTAACTAGGACACCCATTTATAGGAAAGCTCTACCATTCACATAGTACCACTTCTAACAAGATCATGAAGGTTCTGTGATACATGGAACGGGTTCGTACCTAAGGCTAAAATGAAACAGTCATAAGGTCATGAAAAATGCAAGCACATGTGAAATCCTAACTTATATGACAGTTTAGACATGATACATGTGATAGGTACGAATGCGTCGAAACCTTAGAGAGAGTGTACAAAAACTGGATCCTACATGACAACCATATTAGTCCAAAACAACCCAAAATAGTCAATAAAGAATTCAAACTATATGATATAGGGAGGAATGATCATGACAAATTCTCCCAAAGAAAACAATGCGATGACTATTGCGACATATAAAAGGAAAGTAAGGTGTAGACCCAATGTTCACACATCCACTACCACCCCTACGAGGGTGACCACCAGTGTAAAGATTAAGAGAAGGGAGTAAACATCCTACATAAATGGAGGAGAGGGAAGAATGTGACCACTTCTAAATCTATGAGCAGGTTAAGGGGCTGTGATGCCCCCAATTCTGACACCAGGGTCTACACTAGGACCAAGGATGGGTGATAGGATACCAGGAATGATGAAAATAAAAGGACCCAAACTCAGGAGAGCATAAATATCCTCAAGTAACCACGATCCCAAAGTCCAACTAGTGCACAAAGAGCACACTCCTAAGAAAATATACAACCAAACTACAAGCAAACCAAGGGGAGGATATGTGAGCTCCCGAATGCAGCAGGTATGTCTGTGAAACCAAAGATTCTGGGTTCGATCCCTAGTGGAGTCACCAATTCTGTTATAAAGATAAATTCCTATGGCTTGGAGCACCACAATAGACATCTTGACTCCAGAAATCAATCCTTTCCTATATGCAAGAGAAACCAAATATCTAACACTAAAGGATCTCAATTCCTACCTTATTCCGAATGGTTGATGTAGATCCCCATTGAGCTTTCCAAATCTAGCTTGAATTGATAAATTGCTTCCTTAACATTCAATAAAAAGACAAGCATGCTATATATAATTGTGTTAGACCTACTCTAGAATATATAATCAATAACATATAAGCATTTGAAATCATCCATGGATCAAATATTCATTCAAATACACATTATTGGGCAGGAAACGATATTTTTATTAATATAAAATAGAGATTACAATTGAGAGAACCTTTGTCGGCACATGTATGAATCAGAGAAACTGAGTCCCCCACTTGGGCCTCCACCACTTCAATCCTCCATATCTTGATAACAAGCTCACAAGAAAAGGGAAAACTTGGGAAGAACACAAAAGTGCTCCAAGGGACAAAGGGATGCAGACTCAAGTATAAGCTTTGACAACAATGGACTATAGTTCTCTTGCTCTCAATTCCTCATGCCTTCAATGTATCCAAAGGGTTCCTCATATATCTCTTCAATGGGGTAATGAAAGGTTGAATCTGAGTGACATCAAGGCATATAGAAGGCCAGGAGACATGTGAGTCAGATCCACATCAAGGAAAACTCCAAAATAATTTGTCCTTTTGCAGACATCCCGATGTACATGGTTTTAGGGGTCAAACCCATGTATATACACCATAAAGGGTTTAAAAGTCGTGTATGGCAATTTTTGCATGTTTTTAGGGATTATCTTGGAAACATCAAAGGAACAAAAATGTTCCATGGGGTCTAAGTAGTATGCAGAGGGACAGGGAAGGCCATAAAAATGTGATTCACCATGTGTGGTAAAATCAGCTATAACAAATGGACTTAAATGATTTGTTCACTACTTCAACCTGTCCATTCACTTGAGGGTAATAAGAAGATGAATGCTCCTGCTTATACCCTAAATTCGAGGCCAAATTTTCCATCATCTGATTTTGAAAGTGCCTACCATGGTCAGTGACAAGATCCTTTGGAATACTGAACTAAGTAATGATCTGGTTGAATATGAAATGTGTGGCTATCTCACTGTCGAATTTAACTATGGGCATAGCCTCAACCAATTTCGTGAAATAGTCAACAACTATAATAATATGATGATTCCCCCCAACTGAAGCTGGGTTGTAATCCATGAAATCAATCCCCCACTTAGTGAAGGGACTAGCGGTGATAATTGGATGTAATGGGGCAGGACGTGAGCGCATATTGTGTGCAAACACTTGGCAAGGGTGGCACTTCTTGACTGCATTGACACAATCATTAAAGATCAATGGCCAGAAATAACCAACTCTCAATATTTTTTGGGCTGTAGAAATCCCAGATAAATGACCACCACACGCCCCTCCATGGCAATCATTCAGCACAAGCTCAGCCTCCTCATGAGTTAAACAATGATGTAAAATGAAATCTACCCCATGACGGTACAATGTGTTATCCACTATAAGGTAGTTCTTGGATACGTGATGTAACCGTCATCATTCATCTCGTGAAAGGTGAGTAGGGACCTTTAATGTTTGTAAATATATGATGATATCCCCATATCATGGATCCAAAGTTGAGATCAAGAAAATGTGCTCATTGACAAACGTATATTCACAAACTTCCTCCTCCTCCTCGCTTGAGAAATCCGATATAAGCTCCATAAAAATCAATGATTTTTTCAATTTTGTCGAAACAAACTCGAGATTGAATTCTTACAAGATGACAATACACTTATTATAATTTCCCCCTATCATCCTTCTAGTGAGGACGAACTGAAATGGGTTGACATGGGCTACCACCAAGGTCTCGCAGAGGAGAATATAGTTTCTCAATATTTGAACCGCATGAATGGTAGCTAAGGCAAGTTTCTCCACATGGGAATAATGAATCTATGAATCTATAAGGTTTTGGTTCAAATAATATATGACATGCTCCTGGAGCTCCTCATCCTCCTGAACCAAAACCATACCAATCGTTTCCATGGACGCGGCCACATAAAATAAAAAGTAATGGCTATAGTTGGGTGGACTAATCATCGAGGCCAATCCTAAGGGTCGCTTAAGCACATCAAAGGAATCCTGGGCTCACTCATCCCAACAAAAGGTAGTGTTCTTCTTCAAAAGACGCATAAATCCTCTAGTCAAATTAGTAAAGTTGACGACGAATCTCTACAAGAAATTTGCCATGCCTTGCAAATGTTGAAGATATCTAACGTTTCTCAAGGGAGACAATTGAAGTATTGCCTCAACCTTTAAAGGGTTGACTCTTATACCCTCCTCAGAGAAATGAACCCTAACAACAGACCAGAATTCACACAAAAGATGCACTTATGAGAATTTAACCTAACCAAGTAATGGAGACATCTTTTGAACGCTAATCTCAAATGGTAGGAATGATGCATTCTCATATGATAATGAGTAGCAAGTTCATCCAAAAACACTTCAATAATCGATTTGAGATCATGGAAGATCAAGTTCATAGCATGCTGAAATGTGGCTCCAACATTTTTAAAAACGAAAGGCATCTTTTGATATGGAAACATACCCCAAGGACAAATAAATGCAGTCTTATGTTGGTCCTCGGGTTTGATTTGTATCTGATTGTATTCGAAAAATCCGTCCATAAAGGAAAATACCTTGCTTCCTGCACACTCATCCAAAATTTGATCAATAAATGGTGTGGGAAAATTATCCTTAGGATAGGCATGATTCAAGTCATGAAAATCAGTGCATATACGGATCACTCCCTACTTCTTATCAACTGAAATGGGATTTGAAACCCACTCTGTCAAGGGAACAAGATAGATAAAACTGGCATTTAACAACTTTTCTATCTCATCCTTAATCGAGGGTGCTTTTCTAGGATTCACCACACGCAAGCATTGTCGAACAGTCTTAGCATTGGGATAAGTTTTAATCTCATGTTCAACAATGCGAGGGTCAATACCTAGCATTTCCTCTTACGACCAAGGAAATACATCATGAAACTCTTCGAACAGATCGGTATACTCTTGAATCTCAGCATGGGAAAATTCTGCCCCAATATAGACATTCTCAATCTTTCCAGGATCATGAGAGATATTGATAGGAATGGTAGGATATATATTCACCATGTTTCCATCGGCCATTGGACCAAGAGAGCTTAATGGAACCATAAGACTACCAATTCTCTCACTAAGAATCTCCCTAAAGTCTTCACACTCCAAATGGTCAAGCTCAGGAAGAAAATAAGATCTATGATGCAAGTCTTCCCAAGGTGGCTCAACTCTAGACATGGCCTCAATAATAGCTTCATCTAATGGAAAAACACTATCAAGGTAGTCATGTGCATGATAAGACTCAACTACCCATGCAGGAAGCACATATGGGTCCTCCTCCTCCATCTGCAAAGAGGAAGGACTAGGCTCTACAACACATTCAAGATTCACTTGATATGCTATCATTGCTACAGGAAACAACATGTCCATTCCGATAGGCTTACACGAAGGACTCGGTGTAGGAAGAATCCAAGGATCTTCCATATGGGTAGTGCAAAAAGGCACCGATATAAATGAAGATGAATCCCCACCAGAACTAAACCCCATCATAAGAACAGGTGCATGACAACTAAAGCTTCCCATAAGGGATGGATACATGCCCACACCCACACTCCCAGTTGCCGGTTGAGAGTGCTTGACAATCGGGATAGAAGCTCCCAAAGATGCGGTAACACACGGATTCTTGAATGACGTTTGATCAATTGTAACTATATTCCCATTAAACTAAAAGCATATAACTCAAAATAGAGAAGAATATATGGCTTGCATACTATACATCCAATTCCTACCTAGTAACAGATTGTAGTCAAGGGGCACATCAACCACCTCGACCTCGATCGCGACGGTGTTCCCTCCCAAACGGACCTCAAGAGAAGGAAGAATTTTGTGCGGCTGAAATAATCTACCATCAAAATTAGTTAACATGGTAGTGGATTTAGACAACTTCGGGGAACCCAAACCCTTCCAACATGGCAAAGACATCACAGAAGTAGCAGTTTCTTCATCAATCACAGTGCATTTGACAGTCATGTTAAGACATTCTACATGAATCAAGAGAGACACATAGTAAGGAAAGCGAGGTTGTAGTCCCGAAATTTCAAATTTGATGACAGAGGAAGAGTTATCATCATTAACACCAAGAGCAGAAAGCAAAGCCTTCCTTTACGAAGGAAAACTATGAAGTACTTCGAGTGCAGACATCGCACAAGGAGTGTGGCCCAAATCCTCGACAACTGAATAATTCTGCGTGGCTCAGGCATTAGGATTGTGCCTCTAATGCTTAAGGACCCCCTTTAGAATGTGAGGTGCAAATTCAGGTTTATCCACAGAGTTTTCAATACGCAAAGGACTCCCGGGTGGAGCAGGTTCCTTTCCAAGGTCAGGTTGTGACAAACCATAGTCCTTCACACGAGTCACAACCTTAGTAGCACGCACCATATTGATGCAACCATGACCACTACTATATTTTGGTGGATATTGATCTCCACCAGAATGATCATGGGTCCTCAAGTTCATGTTTTGATTATGGGGTAAAGGGTTGGTCAGCACAGCTAGGCCCTATGCTATGAACCTCGAGGCTTCTTCTATAAGAGGGCACAAGTGAGTGAGGTGGTCATCCTTACACAATTGGTAGGGAAACTTAACCTTACATTTATACTTCTTGTCCCCCCCAGCATTGTGGGAATTATTGTCATTAGAATTGGCATTTTCATTCCTATTCCCACCCTTATGATTGTTTTTACCCTTTTACTTATTCCTTCCGGGTTGCTGGTTACCCTTATGGTCTGATGATTACACCGAAAGCACACTCATCGTTTGGGTGGGTTGAGATGAAGCTGTGGCTTGTCCCAAAGCAGATTGGTTGATAGAAAATTGACTCACCTATTTCACAACCGAATCTGTAGGTTTGGTACTCATACAACCAATAATTCCATCGACATGTGGTCTAGGTTTGACCTTAGGGTCGAAACTAGAATGCGGAGTGTTAGGAATGATCTCATATAATAATCTGGATTGAGCATAAACCAAATCCAATTCCTGCACCCTAAAAATGGCTTGTTCCTCATTCTGAACTCTGGACGTAGAAACATCCTTCACTATATAAGGCAGTAACGATTTAAAGAACCATTTGAGGAGAAACTTCAGCGGTATGAAAGCTTTAATAAATCTCTTCCGTCTATGCCACTCTTGGATATCTTCTGAGATATGTGTAGCTTTTCCTTGTTGAAATGTCTACAAGACTTCTATACCAACATCATAATGCACTGGTACTTGGAAGTGATTAAGAAAATTCATAGCTAGGTCATCAAAAAAAATCAATGCCCCCCTAGGTAACTCTATGAACCATTTCGTTGCAGGCCTAGTGAGGGTGCGTTGAAATAGCCTTAAATGGATCGAATCTTCATATAAGGAATTCGAAGAGCACCAAAGGTGAAATGTAGTAACATGTTCAGTAGGATATTCTCCTGGTTTGCCCTCGAATTTGGGAATGTTTGAGGGAAGCTTATTAGGGATAGCCGGCCAAGCCAAGGTCATAAGATACTGTATCAATCGTTAGTCTCGACAAGTCAAGAAAATTTAATGTTGCGAGGAAAGGGAGCCTAGTTTGAGCAGGTCGATGCCACACTCCCTGATAATTTTGGTTCACATGAGACTAATTACTGCAACCACCATGGCCATGGCCATAGTGCCCTCGTCCCGTTTGACTCATGTAGGGTGACATGGAAGCACCATAATGTGGTGTACCTTGACTATTTGGAGCTTCAAAGCCATAATTTGGGGAGTAAGCGGGTTGTTGATACCCATACCCATAAGGTGAATAAATCTATGCATACTACGGTCCATAATATTGTCCATGAGAAGCTCCATAAGATGTCCCATGGGTTGTCCCATGAGAGACTCCGTAAGTAGGAATATGAGGAATTCCCTGTGATAGACCATAGGATGTTCCAGAAGTAGGAATATGAACTCCTGAGACAATAGGAGGTACTTGAATCTGAGACACAACTGCACGTGTAGCATTAGTACGAACATGACTAGTAGCAACATTTTGGCCTCAAATACCACATGAATGAGGGGGAGGAATAACATTCAAAGAACTAGGAATAGAGGACATATGGACATGTGAAATGATGTAAGTTGTATTCCCTATAGTCACTCGTCTTGGTTTTGGTATCTGAATAGGACTACTAACACCAGGTCTAGGATGAACATGTGATGTAGCCTCCACTGCCGGGATGGAGGGTGCAATGTGACTCATGCTCCCAAATCTCTTCGCATGGAAAGGAGTGGGAATGCCCCTAGGCGTAGTGCTAGGCTCAAATTATGACCCGGCATGGTGTGTCGGATCATGTACAAGGATACCAAACATGCCATAACTAACATAACTAGTGCTCGTAAGTTCATGATGAGTATCGTCTCCCGGAATCCAATACCGACGACCTATGAATGAGGGATCATACCCAAAGTGTGTAGGTATATCATGTGAAGGATCGTATCTAGAGTGTGTAGGTATATTAGGTGAAGGATCATATACAGGAGTAGGATCCTCTTCTCTAACCTCATGAGGTGGAGAAGACAAATCAAGAATTTCATCTTCATGATCTCCCATCATATGTGAATCAATGTGAGAAGTAGTCCACCTGGACTGTCTGTTTCTCTCTCCAAAAGGAGGAGGAGATGTAGAAGGCAGAAGTCTTGATAAACGACGAGAAAAATGAAGTTTTGCACCTGAATCCACAAGGACTCAAAAAATGAAAAAGACTCTTCTAATTACATAAACCCTAAGCAAGCTAGTGTGCAGAGAGCATACACCAATATAATCTAAAGCCAATCACAAGCAAACAAGGGTAGGATATGTGAGCTCTCGAATGAAGTAGGTATGTCTCGCCTATGAGAGGCTTGAGACTCCCATAAACAATAAGCGGAGGTTCACAACCAATTATTGTGGCCCTTAGCTTCAATGCATATAACGACTATGTTGTCAGACCCCAACCTGGTCGAGACACCTGCAGAATAACCCTTGCGAAGTACCCCCTCGATAAGCTAGGTAAGGAAACTAAGGTCACCTCAATATAATCAATGTTCAGGTGGACAGTCACAGGTGGGATTGACCATATGGGCAGGGTAGCAAAGCCTGAAACTCTCGAAAGAGTCCCCAGATACGAATACAATCTTGGAAATATCTCCGATGCTACTCAGTTATGAATAGGGGTCATCCCAATCAATAACCACTCACACTACCTCATGCTTAACTCCCTTGTAAGAGGAGGATCCTGAGAAACACTAATTATACCAAGGAATTTCACACTCTCACCTGGACAGACACATACATTTGGTTATTTAGTGGTCCTTGAGAATTTACTCACAATAAACTATTCCAAGACCCTAAAACCTAATCTTGTTGGTGTACCCTATTAAAGAAAATAGTGTAATCCATTTTAATTAAGCATTGATTTTATTTGTCTTATTACTAAAAAATGTAGATGATCGTGCAACCAATGGTGTTATGATGCAACATGAAGTAAAATGCACACCTAAAAATAAATGCAAATGCATTGTGTCAAATGAAAAATAGGGCATGCTACTACGTGAAATGCAATTTTTTCTTCAAATGACAAATGCAACCATTCCTATATGAAAGCCTAACTAGTACTTATCTAAGAAAACCTAGTGCAAGTACCATGAAAAATGCAAAGTGCAATGATGCATCATGATGTAAAAGAAGCAAATATTTTTGGATTTTTTGAATAAAAATGACATAATAAAGCAAAAGAATGACTCTAATAGCCCCAGAATCTGCAAGCACTATCAAACAACACCTACGCAAAGCACTAAGGTAAAAGAGACCTAATGCACTAAACCTATTCTTAAAAAAAAAACTTACCCTAAAAAGCATCTCTGGTCAGAAATAGAGGTGTATAATGACTCTAAAAGCATCAAAGGAGACTCATTAATCATAAAAAATCACCCAGCAACACTCAATCTTCCTCTAAAAGGAAAAAATCAGGGCATACACGACTGTGTGTAGAAAACCTGCGTATATACGTGGATATCTCAGTCAAAAACATGTGTACATGTGACTGTGAGGAAAAAAATCATGTATAGGAAGAAAAAGAGATAAAAATGAAGGCAAACAGATAAGCTAAGAAAAAATTCACACCTATCAGACACTACCAAGAAAACATGCCCCCAGAACTGACTCAGAAATAGAGAAATCAGAGCAATTCAAGAACATTGAATACTGATAAAAACCCCCAAATGACAATTTCTAGGAACTCCCCAACGGAGTCGCCAATTCTGTTACGGAGAGAAATTCCTATGGCTTGGGGTACCACAACAGATAGCTTGACTCCAAAAATCAATCTTTTCCTATATGTAAGAGAAACCAAATATCTAAGATTAAAGGATCTCGATTCGTACCTTATTCCAGATGGTTGATGTAGATCCCCGTTGAGATTTTCCACTTCAGCTTGTATTGATAAATTCCTTCCTCAACATTCAGCAAACAAGAAAAGCATGCTATATATAATTGTGTTATACCTACTCTAGCATATATAATCAATAACATATAAGCATTAACATCATCCATGGATCAAATACTCATTTAAATACACATTATTGGATAGGAAAATATATTTCTATTCATATAAAACAGAGATTACAATAGTGACAACCTCTATCGGCATGTCTATGAATCAGAGAAAATGAGTCCCCCACTTGGGCCTCCACCACTTCAATCTTCCATCTCTCGATAGCAAGCTCACAAGAAAAAGGCAATCTTCGGAAGAACACAAATTTATCCAAGGGACAAAGGGATGCAAACTCAAGTATAAGCTCCAGCAACAATGGACTATATTTTTCTTGCTCTTCAATTCCTCCCTTTCAATGTGTCCAAAGGCTTCCTTATATAGCTCTTCAATGGGGCAATGGAAGGTCAAATCCGAGCAATCTCAAGGAATATGGAAGGTCAAGAGACAAGTGACTTGGATCCACATCAAGGAAAACTCCAAACTCATTTGGCCATTTGCACACATCATGATGTACATGGTTTTAAGGTTCAAACCCACATATATACGCGAGAAAGAGATTAAAAGTCACATATGGAAATTATTGCATGTTTTTAGGGATGATCTTGGAAACATCAAATGTACAAAAATGGTCCATGGGGTCTAAGGAGTCTGCAGAGGGATAGGGAAGGCCATAAAAGTGTGATTCACCATGTGTGGTAATATTAGCTATAACGTCAATGATGTCACTGCATTCGTCATATTATTATTCATCTTGAACTGTTGTCACTTGTTCTTCGAAACAAGTCTTGTCCTTCTTTGCTTGTAGGCGATTTTACGCGATCCTTCCTACAAGTCAAATGCATTAGTTGTATGGTTAGAAACATTTCATAAGGTATATTCATAATGAAAAATTCTTTTACGTTAATATATATGATTATGCAACTATTTTATCTAATACAACATTCATCCATATCTCACGGAAAATTTCTAGATGCCTTCCATATCTACTAGGACAACATTGAGATTATGCACTAATCCAATATGTCAGAAAAGAGGTTTCATTCTAGATAAGTAGAAATGGAGATTTGTATAGCACCATGAGCTACTTACCCATTACATGCATTAGAGGAATTTTGGGGTCTAAAATGGGCCTCCTAAGGAAAATAATAAAATAATAGTTAAAATAATAAAATAATATTGATTAATTTTGGAGGAAGAAAGAAAAAAACTACTTTTTGTGTTCGTATTTTTGACATATCTCATTGTGTTTTTACTCAAATTTCTATCAGGAGAGCTCATTGGATGCGGAATTTGATTTTGCATCCAATGAGTACCCACACTGGATACTTTTGATAGACCTCTCTACCCCAAAAACAAGAAATACCTGAAAAAATGTGATGATGACATCATCATCACATTTTTTCAGGTATTTCTTGTTTTTGGGGTAGCGGGGTCCATCAAAAGTATGCAGTGCGGGTACTCGTTGGATGCGGAATCAAATTCTGCATCCAACGAGCTCTCCCGATCAAAATTTGAGTAAAAACACAGGGAGATATGTCGAAAATACGAACAAAAAAAGTAGTTTTTTTAATGACAAATATGTCAATTCAACCATTATGGTTGACTTATTTTATTGAAATTCTATTGGTTCTTGAATTCCAACTCACAAAAACTTATTTTGGCACGTTTTCTTATAAGGACCATTTTAGACCCCAAATTTCCTCTAATGCATATTAGTAGTATACTGTCATTAATACAACCATTCTATCATGCATAATACATAAACTGAATATAAAGAAATGCATAACAAAACAATATACTGAAATGACAATTGAATACTTATCTTTATTTGTTTCATGGGTGGACTCCTTATTGAGCCTTCAGCTTCATCATCTTCTTCATTCATAATAGCATCACTTTTTATCCAAATGCTAAGGTGGATAAGAGGTTCTTCAAGATTTGAGTTCTTCATATTCCTCATCGCTTGAGGGATCTTCTTTGGATGGTGAGAATTTGATCTTCAATTTCTCCCATCTTCTCTTCTCTTCTTATGAGTCGAGCTTCTTCTTCTTCCTAGATTTTGCTAAAAGTAATCACTTCCTTCTGGAACACATTCCTCGAATAAATGAATCCCATGATCCTGGGAGATCATTTAAGGTGGCTATTACCACTTCTGCATTCTCCACTTTTTCTTCTACCACTTCAAGTTGTTCTTTGATTTGAGAGACCCTTATAAAGTATGACTGTATGGTCTCTGCATTCTGGATCTTCACATTCTTCAACTGGTTTCTTAAGGTCATATTCCAATTTATGTTCTTCCCTTCAAATAGCTTGGTCAAGGAATCAAACATCTTTAGTGTCTTTAGGGAAGACACTCGTGGTACAAGGTGATATGTGATTGAATCGGAAATGATCTTCTTGGCCTTTACCAAGTTCTTCCAGTGTAAGGCTTTTAGCATCATCTTCTTATGGAACTGGAACCTCTCCACTCATGTGGGTGTCGAATTCATTTTCTTTAGAGAGATAATATACTTCCATGCTTGGAATTTGTCAACTTCACCAAGCTTATCATCAAGCTAATGTGATAGATCACTTGGAAATGAGAACCTCAAATGAAAATAGAAAAAGATTAGATCTTACCAATTTGAGGTGTCCGTCCTGGTGCTGGAGTTGGATGATCTAGGGTTTGTCAGAGAAACTCTAATTTTCAAAACTTAGAATATTTCGGATGTAATTAGATATAAATTTATATCTCTTCAAGTTGAGCTATCCAATGTACTCCTTTTCTGAAAACAGTGGAGGGAAGCTCCTGGAATAGGAAGCCCTAGTTTACCAATTTCTTTTGCAGAAATTCCTAATATTGTTTCTATGATATCTACGAAATTACTACTCCTCTATGTGTAAAAATTCATACTGAGGTAGCCTTGACTGTACATGTTCCAAAACCATAGGCTTCATAAAAAATAGTTTCACCAGTTGGGACTTATGATCATTTTCCCAGGGTGACCTATTACAGGACTGTTTAGAACAAAAACGTTGTACAGATGGCCACATGTAACTGTTTCATCTTCTCGGTCTGGAACATGGAACAAAGAAAGTACAGTCTATGGAATTTATGGAACATCTTCAAAAATTTCATTTGGACCTTTGTATCCCAGGATATAGCAATTCTTCCCAAGTGTCCCGTTTAGGGATGAATCCTGGAAGAGGCTGGAAGCCTAACTTTGAGGGATCATATCTCCTAGAATATAGTGAATATGAGGCTAAATTTGAGACACAGTGTAAATCAGGATTTTATCTTTGGCCTTTGAAATTTTCAGCTCATCAACCTTCTCTAATCCCGCAATATAGAAAATCTACCCAAACTTATCATTTTTAGTATTTTAGGGTTTTTCCAGCTTGGGGTCAATCTAGGGTTTGACTTTCCCATATTTTCACCCAACCAAAAATCTCGACCTAGGTATCTAAACTTCGATTTTGATGAGGAGAGAAATCCTATGCCAGGCTCACTCAAAAATTCCTCTTCTATAAGAAGCCCTAATTTCCCCCACCAAAAACTGAAAATGATTGGAATTGAATTCCGCTTCGACAGAAAGATGCGCCCTTCAATGGAGAGTTATCCTAGCATACTTTTTCTAATGGATTATGGAGAGAGACCCAAAAATTAAGAATCCCTAGCTTCTACAACTGCACAATGTCTTCTTCTCAGGTTAGCTCTGATACCATGTTAGGATTTTATCATTCAAGCTAGCATTATGATCTTAGGATGTTTAACTGAGAGAATAACATGTACAGTAATAAAACACAAGAGACAAAATGAATTTTCCTCGGGGAAACCATAAAAGAGAAAACCCTGCAACTTCCTTAGAGATAGAATCAGCACCAAAAGTCAAACCCTAAAACATAAAGATGATCTCCAAAAAGCAGTAGTCTCTCTCTTATCCCAGCAACTTCTCTCTCACTCATGCGCCCAAATGAGTGAGTGTGTGTATGATAAATAAAGAGGCTCACTCTCTATTTATATTATTTCGTTCACTTAATTTCCTCTCCAACATGTCATCCTTGCTTAATAAGTACTTACTAGAGCCGACATCTCTAGGAGAGTCTAATAACCCTAGTGCCCCACAACCTGTGGGGAATTTGCCTCTTCCGACCAATAAGGAGGGTTATCCTTAACAAAATGGTGGGGACTATTTCCTCGAATTACAATAACTCACCTAGGGATGAATTCTATAGGATAGTCTAATAACCCTAGGGCCCCACAACTATGGGGAATTTAACCCTTGAACAATAGGAAGGTTACCCACAATGACTTTACATGACTTGTTTACATTGTTGAATCTCTCGATCGGAACATCGAGGCATGACATGACTCAAATACATTACAGACACTTCCCAAAATAAAGATCGGGGTACAATACATAAGATATACAAGAGAATACATTCTAAAGTTACAATTACATCAACATGCTTTAGGTCTCTCCACCATCTAGTTGATTTTTCATTTAAATTATAGATGGCTAGACAGAACTTCATCTCGCTAGTGTAGTTATGTACTCGAAAATATTTTCTCATACCTAGAATCAATTCTTTTAGATTTCTCCCCCGTGTTCATCTCTCCTTCATAGGTTGGGGATTTTATTTTCTCGGACTCTCCCTGGATATTGTCATCATTTGTTTGTTTCTTTTTGCAAGGAGAAAGAGAATCATCACTAGAAGGACTATTAAAATCTCTTTTTGGAGGTTCAGGGGTATGCTCTTCTTTTCCTTATTCTTTCGAGCTGCTAGCCCACGTATGACATAATTATTTCTTCAACCTATTTGTTGAATGGGTAGGTTTTCACTGTGGGATTCCTCCCATCATGTTCCACAACAAGGCTTCATTAATTACTTGTTGTTCCTTTATTTCATTCATATTATCATCCTTGAAACTCTATAAGTCTGCTTGAAGTTTTTTAATGGTTTTCAATATATCATAATTTAGTTCAACCACCAGTTTTTCTTCTTATGTGGGGGTATTCAACTTTCCTTGACGGTTTTTGTCTTCTTCTGTGTTCATGATCTGAACTGTTCTTTTAATCCTGCAATTGAAAATTTTTAATAACAGAAAAAATTTCTGTTAGTTAAAAAAATACCAAAACATACTTTATTTTTTGCAACGAATGTTTTGTATGCTCATTAGGTCTCTTAGTGTTTAAACTGGGCTCTGATACCACTTGTAATTTCTCCAAAATTTGAAAAAAACAACTATTATAGGATAGTTATTTACTACCTGAACTGGACATTAACTGATCTTCTGTAGAATATGTTGATCCTTGTTTTCTACACCGAAGTGACATAAGTTGTTCTTAAATTTCTAGATGGTTTCCCGATGTGGTTACTAATGTAACTATATTATTTGTTTATGTTACTGATCTGATTTAGATGATTACACTGTCCATTGATTATTTCTTATCATGAATGTGCGTGTGTTTGTTTAGTTATATATTTCTTCCTAGTTATAATAATTGTTCATTGTTTATGGAAGAATCCTGACTTGACCTTTAACTATCAAGGAGTGAAGTGGTGGGACTTGTATCCCTTATAGGACAACTTGGAGAGGTAACTAGTTTTACTTGATGTTATAGGGTTTACTTAGTTCATGTTGAACTAATGCAACTTCTCTTCATTTTTGTACAGGTTCATTAGATGGTGAAAAATTTCTATGACTATTTAATCTTGGCATGCTACCTATGCTATACTACGCCATTGCTTTTCGAAGACAAAATGACCAAATTCCTATCCTAGAAAATCTTACTACTACTGTTAGTGTGATTGTTTACACATAGCTAGGGTTTATTAGACCTAAATCTATATGTTTAACATTATGATTGTGGTTTAATACTTAATAAACATTGTTCCTATGCTTATAATTTAAACATATGATTGGAATTTTTTTACACCTAATGTTTAAAGGCCCAAGTCATAAGACTTAGCCATATTGTTTTAAAGTTTTATATGCCACATGATATATATATGAAGGTCCATTCATGGCATATTCCATATGCCATGAACTTTGGATTAACTATGTAAATGATGATATGGGTGGTGCCAATACAAAATCACATTTCTAACACCAAAACACATTTGGAGTTTTTAAACTATAGGCATGAGGGAAAAATCATGTTGTTGGTGGTGGATACGTTGGCGGAGTAAATGATCCTTTGGATGGGAAGACATAGACCTTGTGCTTGGTCTATTGTGGATGAGAGATTCATTTTTCACTGCTATGTGTATGCTCTATTCGGCTCTCTAGTTTTGTCAATGTATGGAGGACTGGCTTTCCCTACGCATTTGGAAGGTATGCTCTCCACCCGGGTTTGCATTGTTATTACTTTGTTTTTTTCAGATGGAGGATTGGAATAATTCTAACTATCCTCTATTCCTTTTTGTATGTGATAGAGCTCCCATATCATGGGTCGTGGTGTCTACCAGGATGTCAAGGAATACCCTTCATGGGTAAGCCTTGTAAAACCAAGCTTGAATTGTCACCTCTGTGTATAGATATTTTTAATAGAGATTTGAGCTCTATGTTGTAATGGTGAATGATTTAGTTAAGCGTTTTGACTGTGTAAGGTTATATTTATATTAAAGGGAATCCGGAGATGCATATGAAATTATGGTGTTTATGATGTTTTGAGTATGGTGCCTTCGGACCATGACTTCCACGACTCAGCTCTGTAATTTAAATTATGGCAGTACCATTGCCTGCAATGGTGCCTTTGTTTGAATCATGACTATGTAGATTTATTTGTAAATTATAAAAGGTTCAATTGTATGCATTCACAGCTGGGGTTTATTCATTGATACTGTCACTAGCTTGGTAAGGTTGTGACCCTATGTATTTTTTTGTCTTTAGTTAAACTCATGTTTTGGTATTTAAACGAAGGTTCTGCGTATTGGTTTCAAACGAATAGTTTAACTTACTATCGTGCCATTGTTTGAAATGGAACCTATGTTGATTCAGGACTATTTAATTTATTATTGATAATGTTTATTTTAATGGTGGATAATGATTTATTTTACTTTCCTGTGATTTAATTTAGGTATGGACATAAGCTTGGCTTATCATTGTGAAATGGGTATGCCCTAGCTAGGATAGCAAAGAAAATGGTTCTTTTTACATGGATTATGTTAATGGATTTTCGTTAGTTCTCGATCATGAGCCTTGATGAAGATTGCAACATGTATATTTAGTTTTATACTACTATGGAATGGTTACAGAGAAACGATTTCGATTATGGTTTAATGTTGGGTTTTGGGTTCGAGATTTGATAGCTGCGATTCCAACCCTTAAGTGAAAAGCGTAGCATGTGTGAAGTTTTGTTGTTTATTCATTTATGTAATTTAGTTTTGTTATCATAGTTGCTTTTGATTTATGTGGAAAATTGTAAATCCTTGAAGCGATGTTAATTTTTCCCAATCAAATTCTACATGATTCTATGTCTATCGTGGATTGATATAACCTATGCTTTTAACGATACGAGCCCACATGATTCGATCCTGGGCTACGTTTTTCTATGGTTTAAATGTGTATGTGTGGATTTTGTTTAGCAAAAGTGCCAACAAGATTCGATCCCGAAAACTTGAAATGGATATGATATTCATTAATGATTTTGTGCTAGATTTATGGTCGATAGTAGATAATGTGTTTATTGTTTATAATAATCAAGACTTCAGACCTTGGTAGTTCTTGATGGCTGGCATACGATGTGGGTAAATTTATAAAGTGGAAACTATTTGTTTGTAGTTTTCTTATGGTAATTAGTAGGTTTTAAAAATAGGTTAACTCTGTTTTATCTTGTGTTTATATATATTGTTTAAATTTTCAACAATTTAGTTATGATTTTATGCACACATTTTATGCTAAGGATATAGGTAATAATTTGTTGATTTTAATTAATGTAAGCCTGATGGCAATATGAAATCTACCAACGAAGTAAAGATATAAAGTTAGTTTTTAAATAGTTCTAGGTTGATAAAGTTCCTCAGTTAGAGTTAAGAATATTTAGGTACAAAATATCTGATATTATTTCTATGTTTTTAAGCCTGAATTAAAAAACATGAAATCTAACTCACTTAAAAATCTAGACTCTATTTTTAAGAAATACCTCTATTAGAGAAGAATGAGGTTAAACCTGTAATAATAAAATGCAGAGAATAATAAAGACCAAACCCTCTCTACTAATAAAGATAAAGGTGATAGTCTATCATTTATAAATATGAAGAACATATATTTTCTTAACTAGAATATCATGTTTGAGTAGATAAAATAATCTAACCTTTGTTAAAATAAATACATCTGTTAGGGAATAATGGTTTTAACCTATAAGTGAAGAAAGAAGTAATGCAGAAAATAATCTAGCTATAGCAGATAGATGCAAATTATCCATTCCGAATTTAATATCCACACTTAATAAGAAAACCTATGTAAATTGCAAGGGAATGGTCGAGAACCTCATACCTGCAATTTGAATCTATTTTAATGGATGAAAATATTGCAGACTCAAATTCCCAGTATTAAAAAATTCATAGACAGATATTACCTCTGTTCAGACAACTGAATAACTTGGGAACTACAACGTTCCACCCAACCATGACCTAGAACCATTCCTGGTTTCAATCTGGATCCCCCTGAGCTAGTTCCAACATGCAAGTAGCTTAGAGGTCCTTGTTGATCCCAGTTTGTTACTATTTTCAAATGATAAATTACTCTTTTGATGTCTATCTTGTCACCTTTTTGACATATTCTTGTCATACAGCTTATCATTCATCCTCAGGTATGAATACATTTGGGTTTTATATAAATTCTGGTTTATTTTTATTATTTCATGATTTTATTGATCAATTTGATGATATTTGGAATTTTGTTTGATATATGAAATTTTTTTGTAGGTTATAGTATTTGTGCGAGATGATATTGGACACGCACCCATTCTAGATATGTGCAGATCGCATCCAACTCATTGTTCAACCCGTCAATCAAACCGTGCATTGTTCATTCGCATATTCCCGAATGTTAAAGTGTAGAACGATTTTTAGTTTCTTCGTTTCCCATGCATTTGATGACTGGATTATCCTCACTCTAGAAGGCCCACCTTCTTACCTTCTCCTTTTGACACTACGACTCATGCCCCATGTCAACAAGAAACAATACGCTGCAGCCTGCATGAGTAGAACCATTGTGCGAAGGACCATGATAAAGATTATGCATTGGCATATGGGTGTTTTTTGTAATAATGTTTGACTATTTTAGTAGTGATTTACCACTAAAAGGGTTGACCTGCTCATCCTTGTAAATGCTATATATACCTGCCTCTAAGCAAGAGCATAGTTAGCTAGCATGTTAATCAATCGACGATAGCAGAGAAACTTTGTAATACTGTTCTAAATTTTAATATAAGTCATATTTTGATTCTTCAACTATGTTCCTATATTTGTGAGTGATTGAAGTGCAACCTTGATTGCTGAGAGGGCCCCTCAACAACCAGTAGTCTCCATTTTTGTGTGTATATTCATCATTTCTTTTCTTGCAGTTAGTATAATTTCATTTCTAGTTTGCTTATGTAATTCAGTTTCCTGTAATCTCTTATTTCATTATCTCCTGTAGCATGCATTTTGTTGTTAATATAGTTTCATTTAAAGAATTAAATAACCGGTTGAATGCATAGTTAGTTTCCTTTCCAGTCATTTTACGGCTTGTTGTTCAATTTTATAGTGATAGTTACATAGATTTGAATTTCTTTATATCCGAGATTTAATTTACAATAGATTTAGTTATGTTAACTCTGAATTTGTTATAGGTTTACTTTGGTTACAATTTCTTTTTTTTATAATGCAATAGATAATAGTTTCTTTATAATCATGAATTAGTATAAGTCTTTTTGTTGTTAGTTTTATTACTAAATAAGTTTACTTGCTATCCTTTATACACCTTGTTTGCATGTGCACAAAATCAGCTGATAATTAGATCATTTAGACCAAAATTTTCTGTATACATACTGTCATAGAGATCGACTGTTCAACCTATTATTCAGACCATCCATTCATTCTGCTATCCACTCCTTCGTTCAGCCTTTAATATTGCCATTTTGTTTTAAACTTGTTTTGAAGTTCTATTTCTTTAGATTTCAAATTTTGTTTTGTTTTGGTAATTAGATAATGATTATATTCACCATTAGGACCTTAGATTATATTCTTTAGAGTATTTATCAAGTTCCATCGTTATCTTTCACCTCTTCTTACCTTAGTATGCTTCGAATTATGCTATGTTTTGTTTTTTTTGTTTCTGATCTTTTCACTTATTACTGTTATAGCATTTGATAAGTATATCTCAAGTCTAGTTTACCTTTATGTATATCTTTTTGTTTAGATTATCCTTTTTAATTAAGTTTTCTTTATTAAGTTTCCTACTTGCTTCCTAATTAAGTCTTCTTTATTAACTTTTTTACTTGCTTCTTTCATTAAGGTTTTTACTTGTTTATAATTTAAGATTTTCCCTCACATTTGTTTCATATAATAATTGTTTATTTATAAAAGTAATCTTTAAAAGAATCTTTTCTCTTAATAGATTGGTGCTCATAATATATTTCTTAGTTAAGAGTCATTTGCTTATGGAATAGATCACCATGTTTACCATCACCTATAATTGGACCTTCCTAAGTTTGCACATATTTGTAGAAGTTAAGTTAGATTTAATCCCATTTAGTTTCTTTACTTCTTTTGAAATCCATTTTGACACTACTCCTTCTCCAGTTTTGATCACAATGAATGCATATCCTCAGAACCCCCAAGGAGAGTGGAACTAGATAGTTTATTTTAACTGTTATGTACATTCGTTAATTACATGTATAGTTTAATTGTTGAAGTCCTTAAGATATATCCAGTGTTGTAATATTTGTTCCAATATTATAACTCATTGTATAGTCAATTTCTGAAATAATTTATGAAGCTTTCTAATTCTTAGATTAAGAAGTGGAATAGTTAAATTAATAAATAGTTTACTTTCTTAGAATAGTATTTTTTAGATCTTTACCTTTCAGTATTTGTTTATAGAGTAGAGTAGTATAGGTTGATACTTATCTACTCTAATACTTTGTTTTGGCTTAATGAACTTAATAGTTGAATTTCTAGGATTTTGACTCAATTTTTCATTTTGAAAGATATTTCGATCTTTTCTTTGTTAAAATATTTCCACAACACCCTAGGAACCCCTCTACCTTCACATGTACTTTTTGTCAGCTCTAAGTTTACCAACCTCAGTCGATAATTGAATATTAGGTGAATTATTTAAGACATTATAACACCCAACATTTTTGGCGCCATTGCTGGGGAGTTTTCCAGTAAGGTAGAATAAGTAGAATCCCCTTATGAATTTTAGTAGTAGGAGGGTGGTGGGGGAGTGGTAAGAACCCTCACATCTATTATAACAGGCTCCCTAAAATCCAGTAGTAGTAGTAGCATAGGTTTTTCTTTAGTCTAGTTTTTCATGAAAAGACCTAGAGATTCTAAGGGTAGATACATTAGAGCTAATTCTCAAAACCTCATTAAAAATACTAACTAACCTTTACAGGGGGAAAAATACCCCAACCAATAACTCAAAAGAAAGGTATTGAACAACCCACATAGGAAGTAGTTCTACTTGGAAACCTAAAGACTTTGTAGGAGAAACCATAAACGGTGAAGAAATCCTGGAGGGAAGTCCTAAGGATCCCATTACCGAAGAAATTCAAGAGGGTCAAACTTTGGAAACCCTCGACCCTCCACTAGTGCAGAAACCTAAAAATACAACTTTCTCATTAGTAGGGTATCCTAACTTTGTTTATTTCATTTATCCTTCCCAGGTACAAGCCCTCTTTGGCGAGTAAAACAATACAATTATTTCACAGATAGAAACCTCTGCAGTATCACCTACCATCCCTATAGAATATAATAAAAGCATAGTTGATTGTAGGAAGATCTCCCCCAAAAAATAACGTTGGGACACCCCATTATCACCTCGAAAGGAGACTCCTAGGTACACACTCTTAAGGAATCAAACCTACATGGAGTGAATAGGAGAGAATGAAGATCATGACAAGGTTAGAAATGATGAAGGAGAAGGATAAAATCGAACTCAGACTAATTTCAGGTTCCCTATTTTAGAAACTACACAAGATATAAATATGAAGAACATACCTCCTTCCTCCTTACCTACTTTCTATGGGAAGAGTAATGAAGATCCGAACACAATTTTGTTCAAGTTTGACATCCTCTGTAGAAGTTATAACTATCTACAATATGCTCACAAATTAAAACGTTTTCCTGCTACATTGAAACAATCTGCTTTAAGATGGTTCATGGGATTAGGAGAATCTAGTATTAGGACTTGGGAAGATATAAAAACTACATTCTTATGGAAATACCAAGAGTATTGCAAACCAAGAGACTCCCGAAATGATATCTTTGAGATACAACAACCTGAAGACAAGAGCTTGGAAGACTATCTCAAAATATTTATCTATACATTACATAAATCTAAACATAACGACCTTTCAGAAGATGCAATACAAACACTCTTCCTTAAAGGGATCTCAGAAGACCTGGTAGAAAACCTCAATCTCATGGCATCTAGAGATATCTCTCATAAACCTTTTGCACAAATTGGTGAGATATTCAGAAATTACTCTATAAGTAGGGGGAAAGTTGGGAGAAATATTCAGGAGCCTTACAATAGAAATCTAAAATGAAATACTCCTAGTTCAAGAGGAGTTACAAGGATGGAATTAGGGAAACTATTGGAAAATTTCAAAAATGATATCCTAGGAGCAATGGGTTCTCAACTAGATGATTTATAGGCCAAGATAAAGAAAGAGTAAGAAAGTTCAACAATGAGCATTTTCTATCCAAGATGTAGGAATAAACATCCCCAATGGGAATGCCCATTAAACAACATCTTCGTATGTCATATACGTACGGAGGAGAATCCAACATATGACTTGCCATCGTTACCATGGTTACAAGACATATACAAGAGTGGGGATGTTGGTGAAACATCTAGGAGGCCTCCTTGTTAACCAAGGGACCCGCCACCATATAAGAATTCATCACCATAGCCTCCACCTTATTACCAACATTACCAACCACCTCAACAGTGGAACACTACAATTTGGCAGCGTTGGCTACCCTAGTATCCTCCTCCTCCTCATTTTACTTAGCACCAGTATTAGCCTCAGGGGTGGATGGGACAGTCCTACCACCAACAACCATCTATCTCTACACCTAATCATCCATATCCTCATCACTCAGCCAATAATTAGCAATTTTTACCATGGTTTGTGCCTCCATTTCCCCTTATTACACAACAACCTCATCACTTCCAAAATACAAACCCTCCATGAGCTACATTGTTACCTGCACAACCGATAACTAACCTGAATAATAAACCAGCTTAAGCTCTTAACAAGATTGAGTTGAAAACTCTTCCATCCTATGTTATTTTGATTGTACTTGTACATGAGATATAATTATGATTTAGAAGAGTTGTGGATGACAGACCCAAGTCATCAGTCATCATTCATGAAGAGAATGACAAAGAAGACCCCAACGAAGTCATGAATGATTCCATTTTGTAGGATGTGCCAAAAATTCCAGTGCATACCCATCCTCAGCAACAAACAACTCAAGAACAAAGAATCCCTCCATTTCTAGAACGATTAGCAATAGAAAAACTGGTAATCCACCGTGAGTATGACATTATAAATGAATTAAAAAATGTCTCTATCAATATCCCTCTATTACAAGCCATTAAGGATATACCAATTTACAGTAAAGTAATAAAGTAACTCTACATTAAGAAACTAGGAAGGAAACAAAAATACCTTCCCACTATTCATGTTTTAGGAGAAATGTCTAAATGCATGAGTGATCAATATAGAATTGCAAAGTATACAAACAAAGGAAGTTCGATAGTGACTGTTATCGTAAATAATACGACCATAAGAAATACACTTATCAATTTAGGATCTACCATTAATATGATGACCACTGCAGTCTTAGAAGCTTTATAGTCGAGACAATTTCTTCGACTGACCCCCTCAATTCTGGAACTAGCAGACTGCACTATGGTGAAACCTACTGGGGTTTTGGATGACATTGTTGTATCAGTGGCCTCATGGGAATATCTTGTTGATTTCATGGTAGTAGAATAAAAGTATCCTTCTAAAGGACATCCTATTATACTGGGAATACCATGGTTGGATACTGCTAACACCTTCATAGGATGTAGGTACGGGGAAATGACCATTTCTAATGGGTTGTCCACACAAAAACCAGCTTTATACCCTCAAGCACAACCTATAACTGAAACCTTGTGGTGGTTAGATTGCCCCTTTTGGGATGAAAATATTGAATATCTCTTCTTTCCTAGTGACTACTCCTAGGAACTTCAGGAGCAGACTACTAAGAATGTATTAAACCAATTTGTCTCTTCAACAACTTGTGTATATTTTCCTCAGTCTTTTGGTCAAGTTGATCAAATGTTTGGAGATGAGTTTCAAGAAAATATGGCTCTCTGAAAATTTGTAGAAACACCACGTGTCTTTGCAATTGAAGAGCACATAGGGTCTTATACCGTGCCTTGTGAAGTTAGCCCTGTGAAGGTTTTACACATAAATGTAGGGTTAACTGAGAGTCAACAAGAAAAATTGCTTAAGGTCCTTAAAATACAATATAGAGCATTTACATGGTGATACACTGACATGAAAGGTATACACCCTGACACTTGTATTCACCATATTTACATGGACTCTAGTATATCCCCTATAAGGAAACCTCAGAGGAGGACGAACCCTGCTTTGAAAGATATAGTGAAAGAAGAGTTACAAAAATTCCTCAATGCTGGTTTCACCTATCCTATATCTAACAGTAAATGGGTGTCTCCTCTAGTGGTAGTCTTGAAGAAAGTCACAGGGAAATGGCATATTTGTGTTGATTTTAGAGAACTAATGTTGACTCGACTTACTACTGTGCAGACCCAGGTTTTCTTTAATGTACCAACAAAATCCCTAGCTCACTGGCCCTTTCGGAAACAGAGCATAGAACGGCCTGAAGTCTCACCCAAAGTGATCTTAGATGGGTTGGCTGAAGAATCACGTTTTATCAGCCAGGTTCTATAGCATCCTGGGTTCTCCTGACTCTACTTAACCAGTTGAATATCTCTACAAACATTGTATCTCTCTCTTCCTAGCAGACTCTGCTATGAGACTGACTCTTATCGCATCGCAGCTTCTATGATGATGCACAAACTTAATCTTCCGCACGGCTCTTAACCTATGATATCTCGCACCGCAGCTCCTTTGACAGTGCGATATTGCCTTTCTACACTGCGATACTTCCTATAGTGAGACTCAATATATTTAACAACTCACAAGGTCCCAAGGATTCCTCTCTGGGTATAATAACTCAGTTAACATTCATCAAGGTGTCAAGCAACTTCACTTAGCCTCTACAGTTTAACATGCTTAACATTAATCACGCTCTACTTGCTGAACGAAATATACTGAAGTCACTTAACACTGTAACTGTTACTGTCTGAATCAAGTACTGATAAACTCACATACAGAATACTTAACGCATTCAAATCACATTGAACCTTCTATGTTACTGCAAATGAAGGATAGCATACATACATTCATTAACTGATAAGCAACGTTCATGTAACGAATAACAGATAGCAAATAAGCATAGCACAATCACATGAAACAGTCGCACAACACACGGATTTTATGTGGTTCACTTCCAGGGAGGAAGCTACATCCATAGGAACTTGTGTTTATATTATATCTGGAGGGAGTACACACAGTTTCATCACAACCTATTATGAAGCTTGAGATCTTCTGGGAAACTCCACGCACTCAGCCGGGAACCCTTCTCTCTTATATCTCTTCTCTTTCTATTATTCTTTCTTCTTACAATATATTCTTGCTCTCTCTCTCTCTCAATCCCTCTGTATTGTTACATTCATGCTCAAGGAGTCAGCTCCTAGTTACAGTAAGATAACTATAGACTGAACAACAGAACCAGAGCTCAACTCTTTCTCAATATCTTACAATAATGATGATAACTAGCTAACCAACTTGTCTACTATCTAACTAGATAATTATCTAACCCTTCATAATACAAAATACATGCTTAAATAGGTGGCCCGAAGGTCTCACCATGATACAAAAATGTGGGCCTATCCCAACAGTGACCCAAAACCCTAACTGTGATAGTCAGCCTATCTGTACATTGAACTGCCTCTTACTGGTCACATTGCAGCTCTCTGCAGTCTTCCACACTTCCCAGCGTTGATCGTGGGTATGGGCGCCACTTCCTTGATTGATCCCCTTCTGTCCTTTGTCTTTAATACCTCAGCCCATTGATCCTTCTCCATTCATGAGGGTAGATGAGCCCTCCTGTCATTGGCACTGCCTTAAATGCAGTGGTTGAGCTCTCTTCTCGGCCACTTCAGGCACTACTTCCTTTGAATTTCTTGTTTCTATAGAAGCTTTTCCTATAGTTGTGGGGCCCTGCTCCAACAGTCCCCTAACACTTACTTGTGGCTCGTCCTCGAGTCACTAACATCCAGTTTCTCTTTCTGTAGCTTCTTCTTGGCTTCCTGCGAAGTCCTTGCGAATATTTCTCTGAGTCCTGCGACATATTTTTCCATAGCTTCGACACAGTCTTGTTCCACTTCCAGCATAACTTGACTAATCATGGGGTCTTCTGTTATATCAATTTCACTTTTTCTTGTAGTTAACTCCTTGACCTTCTGCTCAACTACATCGACTAGCTCTGCAATTTGTTCCTGATACAGTTGAAGCATATTATTGAATTCTATGTCTTTTTCTCACAACCGTTGCACTTCCTGTTGCAAATGGTTCATCTCTGTCATCTTCTTCATCTTTTCAAGAGCTCCTAAGCTCTTGACTTCTTCCTTCATTGCTGCTACTGCATTTTCTATATTCTGGATGCTCTGCTACAATTCCAGTCTATCTGGGAGCTCTTCTAGCTCCGACCATGTTTTCGTCGCATCATTTAGAAATGAATCTGCATCATCTATGTTGAAGTGAGTCTAAAGGCCTGTGCCCTTGCTTCCTTGTCTACCTCAGGTGTTCCTGGTGCTTGAGCCACAAGCTCAGCAATCTGTGCCTTGCGGTATTCCTCCATCTTGACCACTGTTTCTTCCAGAGCCTTTGCTCTATTTGCAATTCTTCTTACCTTCTACATCAAAGGCAAGGCAAATTCTATGTTACAATGGGGTAACTCTAATGTGATGTTCTGGAGGGCCTGACTGAGATCCTGTTCTCTTTCTTCGTATACTATCAACTCCTCCACCTTTGTCTAAAAGCTTGCGGTGAGCTCTACATTATGTTGTCTCAACTGAGTGTTCTGTTTATAAGTTGCAAGTTCTCTATCCCTGAGCTCTGTGTCTATCTACTGTTGGATCATCTGTAGTTGATCAATAGGGAACTATGCCAGATTAACCTCGACAGGTTGTCTAACCTATATCTGCACATCAACCATCGAAGCAGGGAATCAGATGCTCCCTGGCGGTATCAAAACTGTATTGGTGCGATCCTTTGCAATGAATTCCTCACAGGAAGTCGATGGTTTCGATCTCTCTCCTGCTATTGCATTGACCTACTGAGTCTACATCATGGCAGTCTTCTCAGTTAGTGCTTTCAATTCTAGAAGCTACTTATCTATTGTGATCTGCAGCTTGTCATGCGATGTTTGCATCGCCTGAAATGAGTCCTGCATCTCGCCTTTCAATCTTTATACGAGGATATCATAGTCATCCTCTTTTAGTGTAGTCTCTATAGTTGGATTTGAGGCTTTGAATTTTTCCCTCTTTTGTGCCGCTGGTGGCACTTCTACTGCATCTTTCCTCTTGACATCTACTTGACCTTTTCCTTTGTCTAATGGTTCTAACGGCGCGGTATCTGTTGGTACACTTCCTGCTGTGGAATCTTCTAATGCCTTCTTCCATTCTTCATCAAAGTCTTTGATGACATCTTCTATGTCTTGCGCTATCATCCTGAATGAACCAATAGCCCAGTTATCCGTTCTAAACCCTTTCGGCCTTAGATAGATTGTATGCTTATCCGCAATGAAATCAAGCCGATTATTATACATGTCAACAACCTCTGTGTTGATTCACGATATCTCCTGGATGAATCACTGTAAGAGCTTATAGTATTCATAGAATACTATCATATTGATCTTTTTCTTGGATGGACTATTTCTTTCCCATAAGTTTGCATAGTGTGCGCCTCTGCACTCTCCGCCTTGTAGCTGTAGGAAATGGGTATGGGGCGGCTCTCTCCACCCGATGAATGCGCATAATATTAGTAGCCACAAGAAATGGAAGGGGTGGTTTGGCTCATCCTGCGATGTCAAACAATATTGAAGAAAAATATTTAATAAAAACAAACACCAATTAAATTGTTCACCTTCTGCGACCTGCACAGCAAAGTGAATTACTAATCCTGTGACTTCTTTCGGGCATACTTTGGTTAACAGTATGCCTACAAGAAGACTGGCTGTAAATCTGAGTGTATCATCTGCTAGGGCTGTGAGGTCATAAGCCCGACCTCCTCTTTGTAACTTGTACTTGTTAACGAGAAGCACTGGTAGCTTAGTATCGTTACTTTTTCCTGATATATGTGTCTGAGGGTCCTTATCGATCTTGGATATCCCAATGATGTGGTGTATCAATTCAATGTTCAAGTCGAACCTGTTACCCAACCAGAGGTAACCTCCATTTACACAATAAAGTAGCACATGCACCATGGCATTAACCTCTGCACCTCGTCCAAAATGAGGTATTCTTAATAGGTTGAGCAGCTCGGCTACTCAAGAATCTGGACATGTTCCATAGGAACAAACTCATCTACTTCAGTCCTTGGGTTCCTCTGAACTGTAAGATACTGATCCAACCAAAACTAAGGATATGTCTTACTATCTCCAAGGTTATAGTCTACAAATTTGACAATAGGGACATATCCTAACAGTTCTCCATCTTTCTGTACACGAGAATCAATTGGCGGTAGCGAAATAGGAAACTTAGCACCCTTGGGAATGGTTACCTATGGCGCGTCCTCAACTTGTGGCACAATGTATACTGTTGCCATATGAACTTCTTCTTCATGCTCTAGGCTGGAATCTTCTACTATCTGAGCTTGACTCCTCATCCTTGGCGTCTGTCTGACCTGTGGTACACCTAATTTCACAACCCTCGGCGTCGTCGTCATAACAGACTTGAGGCCACCACACTGGAATCATCGCACAATGTCTTATAAAGGTTCCTTCTCAGACATAAACCATCTGGTGCAGTAATCTGGACTAATAATGGCTGCAAAAATAGGGAAACTAGCACTCTGTAACTGAAGTATCTCTGCATAGAGAAAACTCTACAATTTGCTCTATAACTCCCTGAAATCGCAAAAGTAACCCTTATGTCTGAATGATCTATGTATTTATAATGAAAGCGATAATCTATGAAGCAACGGTCGCTTAAGCTAGACCCATTGGTGGCATTTATTGCATGGACAAGACAACATCAGGTTCCTCGATCCCCATTAAGTGCTAAAAATCCGATCAAATCTCCCTTGAAAATTGTGTGCAGGCGCCCGTCTCGACCAAGAATTACCAAATCTAGGACAATCCTTGTACTATTTCCAAATCTAGAGTAATGTATACCTGTCATATCTAGATTAATTGCTTGTTAGAGGGCGAAGTGACCAGCCCTTTGTCCCTTTTCAAAATTGTCTTCGTGGCACGGGGAACATAGCCTCACTGCGATGTCACATCGCATCGTCCTGGACCAAAAAGTTGGTGTGAACTCTGCAATGTTATAAAAACTCCGCAAGCATCCTATGGCTTGCACAAAATAAACTTTCAAGTGTAGACTACTTATGGGTGTGATGCCTCCTTTCAACTACACTCGACATCTGCACCAATAGATCTCTGCGTTAGGGCTGGGAGGTGGAGTGGCTATCACTATAAAGTTTAAGCCTACTGCCATTAATCAAGGTAGGAACAAGCTCCCCATTCAGTTTACTGAGCTAAATAGCACCTCCGTCTGTGACCTGCTGAATCTGATATGGCCCTGTTGTAATCTCACAGATCACCCTGTTGTAATCTCACAGATCACATAAGGTTACCAATAATACATACAAAAATATACAGAATATACACAGATACAAGAGACAAGAACAGATAGGATAAATAGATTATATTATTCTCAATAGATCATACAAAGCCAAGAACTGAACTTAGTTTTTGTGAGGCTCAACAGCCTAATATATACAGGTTACAAACAGTTACAATCATAACTACCTGTCGGTTCACCGAACCGACATGACTATTAGTTAACAGACTCTAATCACTGTGTTTACTCAGCCGACCGACTTAGTCGGCTGATCGACTAAGTCGGTCCCTCGACTTAGTCGGCTGATCGACTAAGTCGGTCTTCGTTCAAGTCGACTTATGTCGACTTGCTCCTTCTACATCTCCCCCACAAACAAAACATTTCTTTGTCCCGAAGAAAGAGGGAGGTACCAAAATTGAAATCCTGTCGAACCCTTCAGACTTGCTCCTGTTGAGGACTATGTAGGCGGATGGTCGGTCGTTGCTAAACGCATACTTCGATGATGGCTGGGGCTATGATGGCCAATTGATGCTGAAAGTCGGTCCAGCTCTGTAATGCCTTCTCGATATCGATGGTCAAGGTAGTGAGACTTGACAGGATCGACATCTTTTCAGACATGGATTTTTCTGCTATGTTTTCCATGGTCGGGTCCAAGATTTGATTTTGCTCATCTGCAGCCTGGAGGAGTCTCTTTATGTGGGGACAGAGGTTGTCAACTTTCTCCAGGTTAGGTAGAGCCTGTTGAACCCACTGATGGGCCTCACGTTCTAATTTCTGCAGCTTGTTGGTTTCCATGACAATCTGCTCTTCGACGGTCTGCCTTAGTTCAGCTTCTGTAGACTTCCGAGCTTCTAGAGCTTGGATGCCTTGTCTGGTTTGTCTTGTCTACTGGTATACCTGTCCATAGTGTGTCGGCCAATCTCTGAGTACTTCCTTAGTGACAATAGATTCCTCCATATGGTCCTGTAAGACCTTGTATGCCTCTGAAAATGCAGTGTGTTGGGCCAACAACAGTCGGGTAGTTTCTTCCTTCTGTTCTGCTTTGGTTTCTTGGAGGTGTGTCTGGATGGTCGATACCATCCCTTCAAATATATGATATGCCCTCTCCAAAGGTCGATCTTTGGCTACTTCGACAGGGCCTGGAACAATGGATTGAGCAAGAGACCTACATTTGTCGAGGAACTCGACTTCTTCTGTCTCCTTATCCTTGAGTTGTTTCCTTAGTCTGGTCGTCCTCCTCTTTGACTCTTTTCCTAGGGTGTTGAGTAAGTGGTCGATCTCTGAGTCGGTCAACAAGCTTACATCCCGTAAGCTAATCCTTATATGAGCGGGTCTAGGAAGAGGTTCTGTTGTCTCCTTTGCTTGCTCTGTTGGTTTGTCGTGAGGACCTGCAGAAGTGGAAGGTGGATCAGAGGTCAAAGGGGTTTGTGTTAGAGGGGTTTTTGTGTTTGGGGAGGTGGTATGTCCACCTCCGGCTGTGATGATGATGGTGATTTTGGTTGTGAATCAGGAGGTGGTGATGATGGTGGTGAAGGTGGGGATGGTGGATTTCCTGATCCTGGTGGTGAAGGGGAAGAACTGTGGTCGGAAGACATAATGTCTTTTTGCGGTCGGTAGTCAGTGAAGGTCTGTTCAATGCCTAATACATCGCCACCTTCTCGAACCCTTGTAAATACTTTTGTTTGGTGGACATATGTCTTTTTGCTTGCTTTTAGGGGAGTTTTTGTCCTGATTGTCTGCGCTGATTTGAACAGTGCAGGAAGTGTTGCAAAGAAGGCTTTAAGCTCATTGTCCGAGCTTGCCCTGGCTCTGAGTGCCTCAGGGATAACTCTTTCAAAGACTTCGGGGGAAACGTTGGCCTGCTGCACTGGTGCTTGCTCCTCGACTATTTTAGTCAGAGATGGAGGGGGAGGAGTCGTCACCAGGTCGACCACATCTTTAGACAGTGGTGTTGTTTTGGCCTTCTTTGGCCGACCTTCCGGTGCTCCTGCTTCAACAAAACGTTGAAATTGGGTTTCAACAGTTACCTTATTTTCTCGGGCATCCTCGACAATATCGAGTGCTGTTGCTGCCAGTTCTTCATCGTCGTTGGTGGAGTCAACAAGGACAAGCTTACGCTTACCTTTGCCTTGCTGACGTTTCTGCAGTTTGATGTTCCTTCTGGCAATGGCTATATCCTTCGCCAGTTTCTTGATAATGCTCCGAGACACAGCATATTCAGGGTTGTCTTCCTTGACTTCCCCTATCGGGGTCTGAGCTGGGTCGATAGTCTGTGTAGCCGGAGGAGCTGTTTGTTGTACTGGTTGTTGTGCTGGTGGTGGTGTCTGATGTTGCTCTGTCAGGGGGTCCACTACTGGTGCAGTCGGGTGCTTCAATGTTAAGTGCACCCGACCAAGAGTTTCGGTCGGAGTATCCTACGTAACAAAGGTGCTAATATACAAGTGCAGCTCGTAATCTTCCTCCTTCTCCTGGTCAGTCAGAGGTTCGACTATAGAGAAGTCGACCTGTTTTGCAGCCTCCGGGACTTGAATTTTGGTTTTTGCTTGTCTAGACAGCTCCCGAAAGATCTGGTCGACTGTGGGATAGTAGTCTAGGTCCCTGGCATTTGAATCCTGAGTGTTTGAGGACCATACTGATGTATGCTCGAGCTCCAGCTGGATGTGTGAGTCGGCTGGGAGGTTTCGTCGGATGTTCTAGGGCACCCTACACCTTGTCGTTCGCAGCTTAAGCTGCTGGAACCAGTTTTCCAGAAATACCTTTCCTTGGTTTAGTTCATGGATAGTTCCTTTTTGGGAAAAGGGTTTGAACCTGTGCATCTCAAATCTAGTCGGCTCTCGGAAGACGGGACTGCCTTCCGGGCATATATAGTACATAACAATCCAAATGACTAAGGAGGGGAATTTGATAATACCTCCTGTTTCATGACAGTGCTCGCATATGGTTTTGACCAAGTCTAGGAGGTAGTCTTCCCATCTGAAGATTCGTCCGTCGGTTGCAATTTTTTCGACGGCGTCCAGCATTTCCAATTTGAGGTCACTGCTGCGACCAGCCAAGGTGAGAGTAATGGCGATGATTTTCGCCACAATCTGTGGTGTTCGTGCGTCGATCTGACTGATCATCAAACCCTTGTAGTTTTTACCCAACGCCGAACCTGTAAGGCGTTCGACTAGCCCTTCCTTGATCCCAATGGGGACCGGGTCACCCTGGTTTGACAAACTAGTAAGTCGAGAGATAACATCTCCAGTGATGTCGACCGGTCGTTCAAAGTAAAATCGGCCGTTGTGGTAACGACTGATAATGAATTTGACTGCGGCTTCCTTCGTACCAGTGAAGTTGGCCATGAGAGGTACATTTGCATAAGCATATATGGTGCTATGCTTAACTTTCTCATCCTCCTGGGTGATTCGTCGGTCTTCAAATGCCCATTCTTGAATATCCGTCCACAAATTTTGAAACGGACCCTCCTGGACTTTCACGTTTTGGATTCGTTTTAGTCGCTCGAGTAAGGGTGAGTCTGCTGCCTGAAGTTCTTGGGCCTTAGCCGTAGCTCTGGTGTGTTTGTGTGCCATGGTTTTTGACTGAACAGATTGATCGTAATTCTTACAAGGTTCACACATTTCAGTCGACTAGGAGTTCGAAGGCTCTGTAGGTACGTGGTGTGGTGAATGAACTGTGGAATGTCCATTATTTATAGGCGCGGGTGGGGTGGATTGTCGAACTGGGTGAATTAATGGCGGACTTGGCAGTCCAACTGCAACACTCGAGTGCGATTTCATGAATCTGGGGCGGGGCTCGAGGCCATTAATGCGGTATGGGACGCTCCAGGTCGACGGTCGGTGTCGGTGGTGAGAACGGTCGACATGGTCGGTCGATGAAGATGGTCGATGGAAATGAAGTCGGTTGTCGAAGGGGTGAGTGGCTGTCATGATGGTGATTTATGAGTGTACGGTTTTTTATTTTTGGAATTTTGTATCTTTTTATAGGTTTTTGGTGGTCAGTTAAGACCGGTATATGATTTTTTTTTTTTTTTCAATTTTTGTATCGTTTAAGTCGGGCTCCATTAACAAGCTTCTGAAATACGAAGCCCTGCAATGTTTTTAGTCGAACCGACCCATTGGGATGTATTTCTTTGACCATGTACGGGCCCATCCATTCTGTGTGAAGTTTCTTAGGCTTTCCTTTGACTCGACTGTTATACAGTAGGGCAAGGTCACCGACTGATAGATTTTTGTTTCTGATATTACGGTCGTGCCAAGCTTTCTGCTGTTGTTTTTGTATTTCCTGGTGCTGGATGGCCATAAGTCTATGTTCTTCCAATTTATTAAGTTGAAGTAGCTGATCTTTCCTGACCTGTTCGACGTCGACATGTAGTATCTGTGCAATGATAGGTGCCTATTGTCTGAAGTGCAGAGGTACGACTGCTTCTTGTCCATATACCAGTCAAAATGGGGTTTGATCAGTCGACCGTTTGTAGGCTGTCCTGTATGCCCATAAAACTGCAGGAATCTTCTCATCCCAGTCATCTTTGTCAGCACTGCATATTTTAGTCAGTCCTTTTGTCAGTGTTTTATTGAAAGCTTCAATTGCACCATTCGACTGAGGGTGGTATGTTGTACTACGTCGGTGGTCGATGTGAAACTTGTCGGTTAGATTTTTGATAGTTTTGTTAACAAAGTGTGATCCTTGGTCGCTGATCAAGGTGAGTGGACATCCAAATCTCGTGATTATGTTTTCATAAATGAATTTAGCAGCTACTTCACTTGAACAGGTCTCGACAGGTTCTGCTTCTGCCCATTTAGTAACATATTCCACTGCAGTGATGATATATCTTGCACGTGATCATCGGGCTGGGGAAGGGAATGGTTCTATGAAGTCTATAGCCCAGATTTCAAAGGTGAGACTAGGTTTGACTGAGATCAGGGGCATTTCTGTACTTGGCAGTGGTCGACCTAGTCGTTGACATCTATCACATCGACTGACAAAGTTTTTACAATCTTTATGAAGTGTCGGCCACCATAATCCAGACTGTTGGATTTTCTTCGTAGTTGTGTCGGCCTGAAAACGTCCTCCTGCTGGTCCGTAGTGTGCTTCGTGCATGATTTTCTCTCGTTCATGGTCGAGTACACATCTTATAAGAACATCGTCTAACCCCATTTTGTATAGAAATCCGTTGATGAGGCTGTAGGGGGAAGCCTTCATAGCTAGGATTTGCTTCTTTTTAGTGTTCAGACCTTCTGGTGCCTGACCTGTTTCTAGGAACTGAGCAATTTCCTCCAGTTCTTTTGGTACTGCTTCTATACAAAATAGATGTGCATCTGGTAGGTCGTGGTCGATTCCAGTTGGTTCCTCGCCTGTGTCAGTTCGGGATAGGTGGTCGGGTCAGACATTTAGCTTCCCTGGTTGGACAACTACTTCAAATTCAAATTCTTGGAACAGTAAGAGCCATCGACAGATTCTACCATGGTGAAGGGGTTTGTTTACG